>PISX010008509.1:0-81539 GCA_004024625.1 Mellivora capensis
GAATGGCCAAAATCAGCAAGACAGGAAACAACGTGTGTTGGAGAGGATGTGGAGAAAGGGGAACCCTCTTACACTGTTGGTGGGAATGCAAGCTGGTGCAGCCACTCTGGAGAACAGTGTGGAGGTTCCTCAAGAAGTTAAAAATAGAGCTTCCCTATGACCCTGCAATTGCGCTACTGGGTATTTACCCCAAAGATACCGATGTGCTGAAAAGAAGGGCCATCTGTACCCCAATGTTCATAGCAGCAATGGCCATGGTCGCCAAACTGTGGAAAGAACCAAGATGCCCTTCAACAGACGAATGGATAAAGAAGATGTGGTCCATATACACTATGGAGTATTATGCCTCCATCCGAAAGGATGAATACCCAACTTTTGTAGCAACATGGACGGGGCTGGAAGAGATTATGCTGAGTGAAATAAGTCAAGCAGAGAGAGTCAACTATCATATGGTTTCACTTATTTGCGGAGCATAACAAATAACACGGAGGACATGGGGAGATGGAGAGGAGAAGGGTGTTGAGGGAAATTGGGGGGGAGATGAACCATGAGAGACCATGGACTCTGAAAAATAACCTGAGGGTTTTGAAGGGGCGGGGGGTGGAAAGTTGGGGGAGCCTGGTGGTGGGTATTGTGGAGGGCACGCATTGCATGGAGCACTGGGGGTGGTGTAAAACTATGAATTCTTTTACACTGAAAAGAAATTTAAAAAATAATAAAAAAAGAAAGATGGAAGGTCTCAATATTAGATATATCAATGTTAACTTCAGGATTTTGTTTTTGTTGTGATAATGTTGGAGAATGCTCTTTAAGAATTGTACATTGGGGCGCCTGGGTGGCTCAGTGGGTTAAAGCCTCTGCTTTCGGCTCAGGTCATGATCCTAGTAGGGATCGAGCCCCACATCGGGCTCTCTGCTCCGTGGAGAGCCTGCTTCCTCCTCTCTCTCCCTGCCTGCCTCTCTTGCCTACTTGTAATATCTGTCTGTCAAGTAAATAAATAAAATCTTTAAAAAAAGAAAAGGAGTTAAAAAAAAAAAGAATTGTACATTAAGGGATATCTGGATGGCTCAGTTGGTTAAGCAGCTGCCTTCAGCTGGGGTCATGATCCCAGTGTCCTGGGATCGAGTCCCACATCGGGCTCCTTGCTCCGCAGGGAGCCTGCTTCTCCCTCTGCTCTGCCTACCACTCTGTCTGCCTGTGCTCGCTCTCTCTCTCTCTCTCTCTCTAATAAAAAAAACAAGAATTGTACATTAAAATATTTGGAGATGATGAATATCATATAACCAATTTATTTATTTTAAAATGTATTTATTTATTTATTTGACACAGAGAGAGAGAGACAGAGAGAGAGGGAATACAAGCCCGGGGAATGGGAGAGGGAGAAGCAGACCTCCCGCTGAGCAGGGAGCCCAGTGTGGGGACTGAGTCAGGACCCCAAGATCATGACCTGAGCCGAAGGCAGACGCTTAATGACTGAGCCACCCAGGTGCCCCACCAACTTATTCTTAAATGGTTGAGGAGGGAAAAAAAATCCCCACCTGTTTGCGATTATTTAAAACATTTAATAATTATAAAGACTTAAAAAATAGAAAGAAAAAAAAGATATAGAAGACATGCAGAGAAGAGAAAACATCTTAAATCATACTCTAAAATTTCCTGAGGAAGCACACAAAAAGCAAGAGGATGGAACAAATACTAAAAAGTGTCATTCAATAAATAACATGCTCTTAAAAAAGAAGATTCGATGCTACATATTAAAAAAGGAAAAATAGGTTTCTAGAAAACCAATACAGAATGGCTGAATAGAGACATACTGTAATAAAATAATAGATATTAACAAAAAAGGGGAAAAATACTTGGGCCCTTAAGAAGAAAGACTGAGTCACTTATAAGAGTGATAATTAAATTATAAAATTTTAATTATAATAAATTTAATCATTATTAATTATTATTAATAATTAGATTAATATTAAATTAATTAGATCAATATTGAATTAATATTATTAATTAAATAAATTTAATAAATTATAAAATTTAATTATAATAAATTATAAAAATATAAATGTAGATTTTTCTACAGTATTTTTTGCATGCTCATGGAATAGCATATTTAGGAAACTTGAAGACACAAAATGTGACTTAGGAAATTTATACATAAGAAAATGACTCATAAGGAGAAGGGGCAAGATGGCGGAGAAGTAGCAGCTGAGACGACATCAGGGAGCAGGAGATCAGCTAGATAGCTTATCAAACCATTGCGAACACCTACAAATCCAACGGGAGATCGAAGAGAGGAAGAACAGCAATTCTGGAAACGGGAAATCGACCACTTTCTGAAAGGTAGGACCGGCGGAGAAGTGAATCGAAAGCGACGGGAGGATAGACCGCAGGGGAGGGGCCGGCTCCCGGCAAGCGGCAGAGCCACGGAGCACTAAATCGGGACTTTTAAAAGTCTGCTCCACTGAGGGACATGGCTCCAGAGGCTAAACCGGGGTGAAGCCCACGCGGGGTCAGCATGGCCCCAGGTCCCGCAGGGTCACAGAAGGATCGGGGGTGTCTGAGTGTCGCAGAGCTAGCAGGTATCGGAGCGGGAAGCCGGCTACAGAGACAGAGCCGAGGAGTGAGCTCTCAGCTCGGGGTTACCTTGAACCGGTCGCAGCCTGGGTGAGCTCGGAGCGCGGCCAGAGGCGAGGGATACGGGAGTAGCTGGGACTTTTCTCTGAGGAGTGGAGCCCCGAATCTCAGCTCTTCCGGGCCGGAGACTAGGAGGCCGCCATCTTCATTCCAGTCCTCCGGACTCTACGGAAAGCGCTCAGGGAACAAAAGTTCCTGAAAGCGAAACCGAGCGGATTACTCAGCCCGGCCCCTGGTAAGGGCGGTGCAGCTCTGCCTCGGGCAAAGACACTTGAGAATCACCACAACAGGCCCCTCCCGCAGAAGAGCAAAAGAAATCCAGCCAAGACCAAGTTCACTTAACAAGGAGAGCAGCGGAACTCCAGAGGAGGAGAAAGCAAAGCGCGGAATTCATGGCTTTCTCCCCATGATTCTTTAGTCTTGCAGTTAATTCAATTTTTTCTTTAAAGGGCATTTTCCTAGGGTCTTTGCCACCCTTTTAGTATTTTATCTGCTCCTTCAGATAATCTTATCTGGAAAAAATGACAAGGCGGAAAAACTCACCACAAAAAAAAGAACAAGAGACAGTACCAAAGGCTAGGGACCTAATCAATACAGACATTGGGAATATGTCAGATCTAGAGTTCAAGAAAATGACTCATAGATTAAGAAAGCAGATACAATTTTAGGAATATGAAAGCATTAAGGGAATATTGTTCCTATAAGTTCTTTCTGAGGAATTCACTAGAGAATGTACTCCAGACAACCAAAATAGCTGGAGAGATATCAGCATAAGAAATGGTGAGAATTGGATATATAGTTACTTATAGAACTAAAAGTAAGTAATGTTTATAAAGGACAGAGTGTGTGTGACACATAGAGGGCTCATGTTTTGTAAATATAGATACAATAAAATTATTTAATAAGCAACTCACTAGTGAAATATTATTAGTTTTTATTTTTTTTTATTTTTGTTGTTTTTTTTTTCTCTTTGCATACATCCCCCTACTCCAACCTCACCCTACCTGGAGCTGGAAGAACAAAAGTATGTAGAGTAAGGGGGGGAAAAAAAAAAAAAAGAAGGGAATGGAAGAGCAATGGGGGGAAGCTGATCTTAGTAGATATTAAAACATAATTCCTCTGAATTGCAAACTGTAACACTAATAAGTGATTAGGTAGAAAGACATATGTAACAGAATATAAAATCTTGATAAGAGTTCCAAATGATCATGAAAACACAGCATTCAGTAAAACTGCAGAAAAGAATGGACATTTTAATAAGTGCTATAATAACTGGATAGTATTAGGAAAAATTTAATTTTTTATACCATATACCAGAAAAAAAATCAAATAGATTATTTTTTAAATGCAGCCATATATGTAACAGAAAAAGTATGAATAAATTTATAACTCTGGAGTAGAGAAAACTTTTCTAACTATAACACAAAATCCAGAAATTACATGAGAATAAATTGATGAATCTAAAATAATCATCATGTCATCATCACAACAACAAAATTTTTATGGCAAAAAAAATCACTATAAGCAAAGCAAAAATACAAATAAGATATTGGGAAAATATTGGCATATTAGAAGAAATAAAAGTAATCAAGTATGACAATGGACAATAGTTTAGAGGAGTTGCAAATGACTAAAGCATAAGAAAAGATGCTCAATTTTGCTCATAATAAAATAAAACATTAAAATAATAGCACATTATTGCTTTTAACCTATCAGATTAGCAAAACTTCATGTTTGATTTTCTGTTAGGCTGTAGGAAACTAGACCTCATATACTCTGGTGAAAATGAAACTACTCAACCCTTGCTAACCCTTGCTAAGGAAATTTGGCCGAATCGAAGAAAATTGCAAATACATTTCCATTTTGACTCCGTAATCTCACCTCTACAAAATATCCCAAAATAACTCGGAAAAAATATAAAAGACCTATGCAAATGTTATTCATTGTTGCATTATTTAATAGCAAGATTGAAAATATACATAGGGTACTGTTTGTATAAACTGTGCTTGTATATAAACTTGTTTTATACATCAAGAAAATAGAATAATCTGTACCTAGAAAAAAAAGTGAGAAATTTATCTTGGTATATTATGTCATAATCACCAAGACATATCAAGGGGGAGAAGGTAGAGAAAAGTGTGCGTCCTATAATTTATCAAGGAAAGAAAACAGAATTATGCAACAAAAGTTTTAAAATGTGGGAGAACCTTATAGAGTTAGGAAATACATCAACCAATTATATAGACTTTACTTAGATGATAATTTGAAAAGCAACAAAACCTCAAAGACAATCCAATAAATTTGATCATTACTGGAAATATGATATTGCTAATAAATTAATGTCATGCTTTTAGGTATGCTAATTATACCACAGTTATATTTTAAAGGAAGAGTCCTTCACCTTTAAGAGAGATAAGAAAATATTTACAAATGTTATAACAAGTTTGGGATCTTCTTCAAAATAATCCAGGTAGAGGATAAAGCAGGAAATGCCACAGATGAAAAAACTGTGGCATGTATTGTCATTATTGAAGTGATATGTACATGCAAGTTTATTGCATTATTTTTTTGGATTTGGTATATGTTTTTTTTTTAAATAAAAAAAGTTTTATTCTGGAAAATATATGCCCCATGACAATAAGCTATGAAAAAAGAAATTGCAGTAAGTTATATCTTTAAAATAACACAATTTGAAAAACTGATAGAAAAAAGATATTAAGATTAAAGATTAGGGTGCCTGCATGGCTCAGTCGGTTAAGCATCTGTCTTCAACTCAGGTCATGATCCCAGCGTCCTGGGATCGAGGCCCACACCGGGCTCCCTGCTCAGCAGAAAGCCTGCTTCTCCCTCTCCCACTCCGCCTGCTTATGTTCCCTCTCTCTCTGTGTCTCTCTGTGTCAAATAAATAAATAAAATATTTAAAAAAAAGAAAAAAGGTTAAAGATTAAACTGAGATATTAAAGATATTAAGAATTTCTTTAATTGCATTCACTCTACTTCTGTTGTCTCCCAGATACATAATGTCCAATCAGTCACAATATGGTTATCAATTCTACCCTCTAATTATACGTTAAAATCCCTTCTTTCCTTCGCTATTAGAATTCAACATCTTTCACCCAGTCTTGAGCAATGCATTTTACTTTTCTCGAAATGTTCTGTTCTTGCATTATTTTTACTCTCTCATCATGTCTAATCACCTATCTGGAGTATCCATCCAATTTCTTCCACTTCTTTGGCAACCCTTAGCCCTAATCTCCTCCTAACCTTCATTCCACCTCAACCTTCTTTGCCTGGATGCCCTGTGCTCATTTTCAACACTCAGCCCAAACTTCTCTGTGGATTCCACACCTCCACTCACCATGACCCTTCTATGAAATATTTCCTGACCTATGAAGTTGAGGAGGCTTCTCTTTTCCCTGTCATTAACCATTCTCCACAGATCCTCAACGGTGACTGGTTTATGAGATTCATCAAGTCAGCAACTGTGATTTGTCCTTTATCCCCAGAACTTCGTTATCCATATCATTATGTTTATTCTTAAAATAATCATCTTGTGAATGTTGAGCAAAATTTCATCTGTCTTTTAGAGACAGGTGAGGTCACAAATGCCTATCTTTTGGATTATGAAGATGCAGCCACCCCACATTCTTGGGTACTATATTTTATATCTTATGACGATGGACAAGGGCATTCTACAACTGGAACACTTACTGCGATTCTTCAAGATGTTAATGACAGACAACCCACTTCGATGCACTCAGGATATTTATATGTAAGCTATTACAGAAATTTGGCCTTCAGATTTTGGCATAGAGAACAAAAGAGAGTAAAGTTAATGGATAACCAACATACCTTTCCTGAAAAGAAGAATCCCTTCATCCCATCCTTACTATATTGTCAAACAATGCTTCTCTTTTTTCTTCTCTGTAACAACTGAACCTGCTTTAGTTTGCCTCAAAAATTATAAAATTTAAAACTAGAAGGGACCCCAAATGATGACCATTGTTTAGCTCCTTGCTTTTAGGGAAATAAGTTTCACATTTAAAAATTGTAATATATATATAATAAGTTTTTGTAAATATATATATATATATATATACATATAAGTTACAAATCTTTTTAAAAAATTATTGACATTAATTGCAAGCATGCCTTTTCTGGTATTTTAAAATTACATAGAGATTTAAAAATACAGGTATGCTCTTATTCCCATTATATAAATGGAGCACCAAATATGTAAAATTTAATTTACTTACAAAATTTATAAAACTAATCAGCAAGAAACTAGATCTTGAAAGCTAGATTTTCTGATTGTTGGTATATTTTTCTTTACAGAATACCTGATTGCTTAGCACTCTTAACCTAGTCTGGGAGTATTCTGAAAACACTCTTCTTTGGCATTCTAGTTATGTTATCTCATTCCAACAGTGTGTGTAATAATCCACCCCTGAAGAAAACCAAAGAAATGTGTGCTTTATATTATCAGGCCACCAAACACAATCTAGATGGAGCTAAAATCAACCAGAACTTCAGTAGTTTTGCAAGCTGAGCAATGACAGCTCCTGCTTCATCAGAATTTTCACTTACAGATCAGAAACACAGTTTTATACAATGCCATAAAAGTGTTCAGTGGTTTGCTCTTGAATAACTTATCTCTCACTTAAAGCAATATTTTACAAATATTTTTGCAGGAATGTCTTTTATCACTTTGTAGTAACAAACTGTAGGCCAAAATCCACACATAGAAAACAATACCATTGCTCTGTTATACATCAAAAATCAACTGTTAATTCGTAAACCTTTTGCTAGAGATATGTTTTACTAAAAAAAAACAAGGGACAGAAATTGTAAACAATAAATCTGTAGCCACTCTTTTTTAAATTTGTTTTCAATTTCAATTCCAGATAGTGTTCTACAGATTGTTACTAGAGGAATATTAGAAATTTGGGTTTCTAGAACATTCTTTTTATTAACAAACTGGACAACTCAACTTTTATCTGTCTTTATTAATCAGGTCCTTAACACTATTGCTATAACAAATAAAATTTAAAAAAAAAAACAGTGGCTAAAAATACTAAGCATTTCTTTGTCCCTTAGGCAGAGGAATAGAGGTTGGTTAACTAGACTGAGTGGCACTCCTCTAGGCTGTGACTAGAGGTCCTGTTTATTGTATCTTTTGGCTTTGCTGTGTTGTTGCCTTATGTTTTTCCCACAGGAAGAGGCTAAAGAGAGGGATAGCATGTAGAAGGTATCCCAAATATTTAATCATCTTGCTTAGACTGATACATAGCATTTCCACTTGCATTTCACTTGTTAGCACATCTTCCTCTCCCACCACCTCCAGAGCCAACTGTGGAAGTTGTATGGGAAACCAAGGTCCATAGAGAGGTATATAATAAACACTGACAAAATTTAACAGTGCCTGCTGTTAAGTAGATATAGTAGAAAGTCAGTGGTAGGACTACCATAACTTGAGCTATGCATAAACCAGATCAAATCTGATACTAATTTAAGAATATATATGTGTTATGAGTGTTGTGTATTGTATAAGACCGATGAATCACAGACCTGTACCCCCAAAACAAATAATACATAATATGTTAATATTTTTTAAAAATTTTAAAAACTTCGTATAACAACAAGATGGTTTTAAAACTAAGTAAAGAAAATTATGCGGCATGTGGAGGCGTTTATTCATTTTTCCAGTCTGTGTCCTTTAAATTGTTATTTAACTTCTCTAGTTTTCCTTTTCCTTATTTTTAAGTGGTAACAATAATAATTTATGTTCCTGATAGCAAATGTATGGAGTAAATAATTTCAGATCACTTTCAGATCTAGGATTTATGAATTAAAAACTATGAATCTGATGTACAAACTGCTCCAACTGTTCCAATGATAATATATGTATCTGCCTTACTAAATTTGCCACTTATTAATCCAACATAAAAGTAGCTTATTTTCCTTAGGCTTGAGTAAGGATGCCAAATAATTTCTTACCTTTCACAATTTTTCACCAACATTATAATTTCATTATTGGCAGGAGTGGTTAATTAAAATATGAACACACTTTAGAACATTTAAATTAAGTATTATCATTGGTATAAATCTACATGAACATGCTAGATCATATTTTTTCTTATATTTTACTCATTACAGAATTGAACTTCCTGAAAAATCTCAGTTGAAACTCTTTTGGTCTTTCTGACTTGTCCAGATAAGGATGGAACTGTTCCCAATAACAGTATCACTTATCATTTGATTACAGATACTTTTTCAAATGTAACATTTACCCTCACACACAATGAACTGAAAGTTAAGTATTTTAAAGCTGCTCTCTAATTGTGGTCTTATGATTAAACTTAGATTAAAAATAAAATTATTTTTCTTATTATAAAATTCTTACTGAACTACAGTAGCTCAAATAGCTGATGGCAGAATTTGTTTCTGTATTTACAACCTTAAATTGTCAACAAACTATCTTGCTGGAATGCAATTTTGATCTTGAGAACAGAACTACGAAGGTTATAAATTTCCTAGAATAAGTGGTTCTATGATAAAGTACTGACTATTCCTTTGGAATATGTTGAAATCACCATAAATGCCATGAATAAGTATATCAAATAACTACTGACCGTTATAAAAAATAGACTAAATACACATACATTATTACTGCATCTTGGAATATACAACAGGTTAAATATTTTACCAGTTCAGTAAATCTAAATTTTATTTTTAATAATTTTTGAGACCAACCTCTATATGTTGTTATATTATATATTGCTATAAATTTTTAAACTGAATAGGCAAGGTTGGACACGGTCTTGTGTTCAATCAGGATTCATGGGTGAAGTCTGGAAATTATAATTTAAAAATTGCTCACCTAAACAACCTGCTAAGACACCAGATATGAATGATATGGATAAGTAAGCCAAACATAGGTAACAAACAGGTATTTTTGGCCTTGATTTGCCACAATCCCTTGTAATTGGACTACTACCCAAGTTCCAAGTTGCATTTCATTCAAACCCCTAACATCCTTACCATTTGCTACTTCAGATTCTGTGATTAGAGTACACAGAATCACTTTCATAACCTTAGAACACTGTGCTGTCTTGTAGCTCTGGCTTCTGGTTCTGCTGCTCAGACTGTTATATTGCTAGGAAATGTCCCCCACCTATTTTGTGCTTTCATTACCCACACACTTTTGCACAGCCTTAATGACTTTATTGATACATCACTTCTTTTAAGAAATCATCCCTGATATTTCTTCTCCCTGTTCTCTGGGTCAGGTGCTTCTCTTTGGGTTTTCACGGATATTTATTTCTCTCCCACCACAGCACTTACCACTTACCTAACTGAGAAGACAGGGGAAGAAAAAAATATCAGTCATTAAACTAGTGTCTGGCACATATTCAGTACTTATTAAATATATGTTAACCAGTAATGAAATTACTAAATTAATGAGTAATAAGTGAACAAAATCAAGCTGTGTAAGTTTTTAAGACATTGACAGGATTTAGTAGGAAATTTATTCCCAAGTGCATCAATATCACATTTTCACAATTCTTGCAACTAGGAAATATTCTTTGTATGACCAGAATGTTAAAGCAGATCCTCATAAACTATATATATTAATTTATATTCTGATAATGATGGGAAAGAATACAATCTAAAAAAATTCTTAAATAAGAATATGAAGATCCTGACACTATATAACATTACTTTGAATTCTTCCTATTCAAAGAACTTTCAACAAGAATAAAACAAAACAAACACAAAAAATAGATGAACAAAGAACAACAAATTGTTGTATGGGGCCTTCTCTAATTTTGATAAAAAACATAAAACCTGCCACACAAATTTCCTAGAAGCAAAGTCACTGAGAGTACCCCATAATGACTTTTCCTACCTTTTTCTTGCAAAATATGTAATATTAAAATACATTAAACTCACTGGTGTATGGTATAACCCCCTTTTCTAAAAAAATTAAATTATTGGAATGAGAATAATCGTACTTTTCTCAAAAGAGGATTAAGTTCTGGGACGCCTGGGTGGCTCAGTTGGTTGAGCAGCTGCCTTCGGCTCGGGTCAGGATCCCGGTGTCCTGGGATCGAGTCCCGCATCGGGCTCCTTGCTTGGCAGGGAGCCTGCTTCTCCCTCTGCCTCTGCCTGCCACTCTGTCTGCCTGTGCTCGCTTGCTCTCTCTCCCCCTCTCTCTGACAAATAAATAAATTAAAAAAAAAAAGATGATTAAGTTCAGAAAGGGTTACTAAAATGGCATGTCTTATCTTTCTATTCCAGTCAAGCAAGAGAAGCCAATTTATAGACAAACAAGAAACTGACACAACTTTAATGCTTAGCAAATAAAACCTTTATTATGAGAACACAGAAAACATACATATTTGGCTTCCCAAATCATGCCCTTTTAAATTCACAAAAGGGCATAATTAAGATACAAATACAAATTTTCAAAAAATAAAATTGATTTTTTTCTTAGATGGCCACACATGTGTATGTGTATTATACTAAAGGGTGAAAAATAGAATTTTAACATTCAAAACTAGAATTTACAATAAGCACCAAGAGTTTTATGTTAAAATAATGAATACAACTCTAATAAACTAGTGGACACCATTAACTCTAAATTTATCTTAATTCATTGAGAATGATGTTCATCAAGTTACCACTGATGATCACGTAATTTCAATATTAAACAATGAATTTCTATATAATGAAGCCAAACATTTCATATGTAATATATTTAATTTATTAACAAAAACATAAAAAATGAATGTTTCTTTATATAGGTATTGCTAATCATGTATTTTATTAGGTCATTTCTCTTTAATGATCATTGACCTAAAAAATCACCCCAATATATTTTTACTAGTCAAATAATTTTTAAATACTGCTTTATGATGTAATATTTGATATTTACAGGATAACATAACTAACATATTTGCAAATTATGAGACGTAGTAATAGAATGAACTCTGAGCCCATCACCCCCTTTCAGAATTAGAACATTATTAAGAGCTGTGTTACTACTCTTTCCCATCCTTCTGCTTATCCTTCAGAGGCAGCCAATACCTCAAATTTTGTATTTGTCATATTTGTGGGCATTTTATAGTTTTACTATCTGTGCATATTCCTGATCAATAGTGTTGATAAGCTTAGTTCATGAGCTTTAAAGAAATGGTCTCATATTCTATTCCGTCTCCTGTGACTTAATTTTTTCTTTTGTGTTATACCCTGAGGAACCATCTATGTATGGCATCTCTCTCTCCCTCTGTCTCTCTCTTTCATCATCTATGTACCTAGTTGCCGTAATGTTTCATTATATTCCTTAATATTCCATTGGGTGAGTACAACTATTCTCCCATTGATAGAGATTTTTATTTTTCATTCTGAGTTTTGTTTCAAGTTCTTGTATGTTTCTCTTGGTTACATGTGTAACACCTTCTCTAAGGTTATACTTAAAAACAATTGCCATGTCATAGTGTATGTAAATGGTCAACTACATGATGTGGTGCCAAGTTGTTTTCCAGCTAGGCTGTCATTGAAAATAGAAGGAGAAATAAAAGGCTTCCAGGACAAACAAAAATTAAAAGAGTCTGTGAACACCAAACCAACACTACAGGAAATGAAAAGAGTCCTCTAAGCAAAGAGAGAGCCTAAAAGTAACACAGACCAGAAAGGAACAGAGTAATAGTCACCTTCAGGCAATACAATGGCAGTAAATTCATATCTTTCAGTAGTTACCCTGAATGTAAATGGGCTAAATGCCGTGATCAAAAGACACAGGGTATCAGAATGGATAAAAAAGCAAGACTCATTGATATGCTGTCTGCAAGAAACTCATTTTTGATCCAAAGACACCTCCAGATTTAATTTGAGGGGGTGGAAAACAATTTACCATGCTAATGGACATCAAAAAAAAAAAAAAAAAGCTGGGGTGACAATCCTTATATCAGACAAATTAGATTTTAAGGCAATGACTATAATAAGAGATGAGGAAGGACACTATGCCATACTTAAAGAGTCTGCCCAAAAAGAAGATCTAACAATTTTAAATATCTATGACCCTAACCTGGGAGCAGCCAATTATATAAATCAATTAATAACAGAATAAAAGAAACACATTGACAATAATACACTAATAGTAGGGGACTTTAACAACTCCCTCACTGAAATGGACAGATCATCTAAGCAAAAGATTAACAAGGAAATAAAGGCTTTAAATGACACACTGGACCAGATGGACATCACACATATATTCAGAACATTCCATCCCAAAGCAACAGAATACACATTCTTCTCTACTGCACATAGAACATTCATCAGAAGAGATCATATCCTGGGTCACAAATCAGGTCTCAACTGTTACCAAAAGATTGGGATCATTCCATGCATATTTTCAGACCACAATGTTTTGAAACTAGAACTCAACCACAAGAGGAAGTTGGAAAGAACTCAAATACATGGAGGCTAAAGAGCATCCTACAGAATTAATGCATGAATGAATGGGTCAAACAGGAAATTAAAGAAGAATTTAAAAAACTCATGGAAACAAATGAAACTGTTCAAAATCTTTGGGACGCAGTACAGAGGGTCCTGAGAGTAACGTATATAGCGATAGAAGACTTTCTCAAGAAACAAGAAAGGTCTCAAGTACACAACCTAACCCTACACCTAAAGGAAATAAAGAAAGAAGAGCAAAGAAAGCCTAAACATAGCAGCAGAAGAGAAATAATAAAGCTCAGAGCAGGAATCAATGACATAGAAACCAAACAAACAGTAAAACAGTAAAACAAAACTAGGACCAAGTTCTTTGAAAGAATCAATAAGATTGATAAACCCCTGGCCAGACTTATCAAAAAGAAAAGAGAAAGGACCTAAATTAATAAAATCATAAATGAAAAAGGAGAGATCACAACCAACACCAAAGAAATACAAACAATTAGAAGAATATATTATGAGAAACTATACACCAGCAAATTTAGACAATCTGGAAGAAATGGATGCATTTCCTAGAGACATATAAACTACCAAAACTGAGCCAGGAAGAAATAGAAAACCCAAACAGACCCATAAACAGTAAGAAAACTGAAGCAGCCATCAAAAATATCCCAAAAACAACAACAAACAAACAAACAAACAAACAAAAATATCTCAATAAAGAAGAGCCCAGGGCCAGATGGCTTCCCAGGGGAATTCTACCAAACATTGAAAGAATTAATACCTACTCTCCTGAAACTGTTTCAAAAATAGAAATGGAAGGAAAACCTCCAAACTCACTTTATGAGGCCAGCATTACCTTGATCCCCAAACCAGACAAAATATCCCATCAAAAAGGAGAATTATAGGGTGCCTGGGTGGTTTAGTGGGTTAAGCCTCTGCCTTTGGCTCAGGTCATGATCTCAGGGTCCTGGGATTAAGCCCCACATCAGGCTTGCTGCTCAGCAGGGAGCCTGCCTCCCCCTCTTCCTCTGCCTGCCTCTCTGACTACTTGTGATCTCTTTCTCTTGTCAAAAAAAAAAAATCTTTAAGAAAAAGAGTCTATTTCAAAATTAGAATTACAGAACAATATCCCTGATGAACCTGGATGCAAAATTCTCATCAAAATACTAACCAATATGATCCAATAGTACATTAAAAGGATTATTCACCATGACCAAGTGGGATTTATTCCTGAGCTGCAAGGTAGGTTCAACTTCTGCAAATCAATCAATGTGATACAATACATTAATAAAAGAAAGAACAAGAACCATATGATACTCTCAATAGATGCAGAAAGAGCATTTGACAAAGTGCAGCATCCTTTCTTGATAAAAACTCTTCACAGTGTGGGGATTCAGGGTACATACCTCAATATCATAAAAGCCATCTATGAAAAACCAACAGCAAATATCATTCTCAATGGGGAAAAACTGAGAGCTTTCCCCCTAAGGTCAGGAATACAGCAGGGATGTCCATTATCACCACTGCTATTCAACATAGTACTGGAAGTCTTAGTCTCGGCAATCAGACAACAAAAATAAATAAAAGGCTCTCGAATTGCCAAAAAGAATTCAAACTTCCATTCTTTGCAGATGATACAATACTTTTTATGTGGAAAACCCAAAAGACTCCACTTCAAAATTGCCAGAACTCATACAGGAATTCAGTAAAGTGTCAGGATATAAAATCAATGCACATAAATCAGTTGCATTTCTATACACCAATAACAAGATTGAAGAAAGAGAAATTAAGGAGTCGATCTGTTTACAATTGCACCCAAAACCACAAGATACTTAGGAAGAAATCTAACCAAAGAGGCAAAGAATCTGTACTCAGAAAACTCCAGAATACTCATGAAAGAAATTGAGAAAGACACAAAGAAATAGAAAAATGTCCCATGCTCATGGATTGGAAGAACAAATATTGTGAAAATGTCTATGCTACCTAAAGCAACCTACACACTTAATGCAATCCCTATCAAAATACTATCAACTTTTTTCAAAGAAATGGAACAAATAATCCTAAAGAGTTTATATGGAACCAGAAAAGACCCTGAATAGCCAGAGAAATGTTGAAAAAGAAAACAGAAACTGGCAGCTTCACAATTTCAGACTTCAAGCTCTATTACAACGCTGTAATCGTCAAGACCAGTATGGTACAGGCACAAAAACAGACACATAAATCAATGGAACAGAATAACGAGCCCAGAAATGGATCCTCAATTCTATGGTCAACTAACCTTTGACCAAGCAAGAAAGGATGTCCAATGGAAAAAAGACAGTCTCTTCAACAAATGGTGTTGGGAAAACTGGACAGCCACATGCAGAAGAATGATCTGGACCATTTCTTTCACCACACACAAAAAGAGACTCAAAATGGATGGTAGACCTCAATGTGAGACAAGTATCCATTAAAATCCTTGAGGAGAACACAGGCAGCAACCTCTTCGACCTCAGCCACGGCAACTTCTTCCTAGAAACATCGCCAAAGGCAAGGGAAGCAAAGGCAAAAATGAACTATTGGGACTTCATCAAATAAAAAGCTTTTTGCACAGCAAAGGAAACAGTCAATAAAACCAAAAGACAACTGACAGAATGGGTGAAGATATTTGCAAATGATATATCAGATAATGGGCTAGTATCCAAAATCTATAAAGAACTTATCAAACTCAACATGCAAAGAACAAATAATCCGATCAAGAAATGAGCAGAAGATATGAACAGACATTTCTGCAATGAAGACATCCAAATGGCTAACAGACACATGAAAAAGTGCTTAACATCACTCAGCATCAGGGAAATCCAAATCAAAACCACAGTGAGATACCACCTCACACCACTCAGAATGACTAAAATTAATAAGCCAGGAAATGACAGGTATTGGTGAGGACGTGGAGAAAGGGGAACCTCCTACACTCTTGGTGGGAATGCAAGCTGGTGTAACCACTCTGGGAAACAGTATGGAGGTTCCTCAAAAAGTTGAATATAGAGCTACCCTATGACCCAGCAATTGTACTACTGGGTATTTATCCTAAAGATACAAATGCAGTGATCCGAAGGGGCACATGCACCCCCATGTTTATAGCAGCAATCTCCTCAATAGCCAAACCATAGAAGGAACCTAGGTGTCCATTGACAGTAGAATGGATAAAGAAGATGTGGTACATATGTACAATGGAATATTCTGCAGCCATAATTTTAAAAAAAATTGAAATCTTACCATTTGCAATGACATGGATAGAACTAGGGGCTATTATGCTAAGCCAAATAAGCCAATCAGAGAGAAATAATTATTATATGATCTCACTGAAATGAGGAATTTGAGAAACAAGACAGGGCATCATAGTGGAGGGGAGGGAAAAATGAAACAAGATGAAACCAGAGAGGGAGACAAATCATAAGAGATTCTTAATCTCAGGAAACAAACTGAGGGCTGTTCAGTTTGAGGAGGGGAGCATGGTGGGAGGGATGGAGTGACTGGGTGACGGACATTGTGGAGGGTATGTGTTATGGTGTTGTGAATTGTGTGAGACTGATGAGTCACAGACCTGGACTCCTGAAACAAATGCTACATTATATGTTAATTTAAAAAAAATAAAAGGGAAAATAAAAATACAGAAAACCTGTGATCAGCTTAACTGTATTTTTATGTACTTTTTTCTTCACAGCAATTAGTACAGTCATCATTAGGGTGAGTGGCATAAATGAACTGAATCCAATTAGAACTACATTGGCATTTATCTTTGATATATTTGAAAACAGTCCAGCTAATACCCTGGTTTGGAAAATTACATTAACAGATCCAGACTGGCCATTTAATAATATAAAATACACCATTGTTAGAGAAAATTGGGGACCACCTCCCAAATTTTACATTGAACCAAACACAGGTATTATGAAAATACTGGTATCAATTAATAATACAAATAAAGAGTTCCTACACCCATTTGAAATTTATTTTATGAGTAACTGTGGATATAAGAACATCTACAAATATAACTTCCCCTTAAACTATGTAATGTTCACCTTGGTTTGTAAGCTGTATCCATAAATTATTAATTACTGCAGGAAAATCACCAAAGATTTGATCTTTATTATATAGATCTTCAGAAAGTCTAAGCATATGTGTGTTCCTTATATCTAAGAGTGTGAAAGAGGTGGTTAAATGGTGTGTGGATGGGATGCCTGGGTGGCTCAGGATGGAGTCCCACACTGGGCTCCCTGCTCAGTGGGGGCCTATCTCTCTCTCTCTCTCTCTCTCTCTCTCTCCGTGTGTGTGCTCTCTCTCTCTAGCTCTCACTCTGTCTTAGACAGATAGATAGATAGATAGATAAAATGGTGTGTAAATTAACATCTGCTATGATTTTGCTGATGAACTATACTCTGGAAGTATGAATATATAACCAAATTTTATTTGTAATAGTTCATTTCCATTTGTTATTTTGTGACTATTTTATTTATATAGTTTATGATTTAGCATAAATTAAAGATATTTATTGTCTCAGGGATAACAGTTCTCCATTCATTTGAGTGTCAGGAATGGTAAAGCTATTGGATTCACTGGTTAGGGAAATTGAATCTCAGTACAAGATAACAGAGAAAATAATAGTCTTGGACCCCTACCTCCTTAGACAGAGAAGTGGTACTGCTCAGGTAACTGCCAATGCTCTTGTTAGAACGAGTTACTGCTTATAATGCAGTTATCCCTTGGGAAGTTTATTTTTGGGAAATAAAAAGAGAGATTGTGAGTGGATACAATTTGGTGTCTTCAGCATGGATTTAAGTTCAGAGTAACATCTTGGGTTAAAAAAGTGGTAAAAATACCATTTTATATATGATATATCAAATATATATCATTATATATTATACATGATAATTATATATTACATATCAAATATATATTATCACATATATTTCCATATGTTATATAGATTTAATTTTCCAATTTTCTTCTTGTAATTAGTTTCTAGGTTCATAACACTGCAGTGGAAAAAGATGCTTGATATGATTTCAGTCGTCTTAAATTTATGGGGGCTTATTTTTTTGCCTAATATATGATCTGCTCTGGAGAATGTTCTATGTGCAATTGGGAAGAATGCATATTCTGGTACTTTTGTATATACTGTTCTGTATATATATATGCACATATATATATATACTGTTCTCTGTGTGTGTGTGTGTGTGTGTGTATATATATATATATATATATATATATATATATATATATATAGTTTAGTCTAATGTGTAATTTTATGCCAGTTTCTTTATTGACTTTTCTGTCTGGATGATGTAAGCATTGAGGTAAGTGGGGTATTAAAGTTCTCTACTGCTATTTTATTTCTATTTCTCTCTTAGGTCTTTATATAGTTAGATATTCTTATAATTATAATTATATAATGCCCTATTATTATATAATGCCCTTATTACTGTTTAATACTCTCTCTTGGCTTTTATCATAGTTTTTATTTTAAAGTCTCTTTTCTTTGATACAAGTATAGCCACCCGAGCATTCTTTTGGTTTCTATTTGCATGAAATATCTTTTTCTATTCCTTTACCTTCAGTCGGTCTGTGCCCTAAATCTGAAATAAGTCTCTTCCAGGCAGCATATCGATGGGCCTTGATTTTTCACCCATTCAGCCACTCCATGTCTTTTAATTAGAGAATTTAGTCCATTTATATTCGAAGTAATAATTGTTATGTATGCACTCATTGACATTCTGCTAATTGTTTTCTGGCTAGTTTGTAGTTCCTCTCTGTTGTTTTCTTCTTCTCTTGTTCTCTTCTCTTATGGTTTGATAACTTGCTTTGTTACGTTTAGGTTCATATTTTTATTATTTTTTGTATATCAATTATAAGTTTTTGCTTTGTTGTGACCATAAGCTTCACCTATAACAGCCTATCTAAATAACAGTCGATTTTGAGTTGATGGCATTTTAAGTTTGAACACATTTTAAGACTCCATATTTTTATTCCCCTGACATTTTATGATTTTGATGTCATATTTCACATCTTTTTATTTTGTGTATCCTTTAAATGATTATTATGGTTATGGTTATTTTCATTGCTCTTCTGTTTTGATCTTCATAGTAGCTTTATAAGTGAGGGATTTATTTATAAGGGATTTATTAATCCCTTACTTTTGCTATATATTTGCTGTCACTGAGATTGAAACTTTCATGTTTTCTTCTTACTAATTAAATTAATAGTTGGTCTGGCTAGCCCGATGAAAGTGGGCAGAAGCTGGTGGCTCTTGTGAGGATTTATTCAGCAACCCGCCAGTCTCCAGTGGGGTTTGTTTTGTAAAGGGTGAGACAGAAAAGGTGCTTTCTGTCCCTCTTTGGTGAATGGAATGGGCATCTGAAAATCTATGACGTGGGGCTAGATGGCTAGATGATCGGGCCAGGATAATCAGAAGGGGGAGGAAGCCATCAGAAGGAACCCATTGAAAAGTAATACCCCAATACAAGAGCGCCCTGTGATTGGGGACCAGCATTATCTTGGAGTCTGGTTAAAAGCACTCAAAAAGAGCAAAAGATCTTAAGGGGCAACTGGTGGAATTGGGTGGTCATGGACAGGGGCCTAAGCCCATGGACCCAGGACAGCCACCACCGATGACCACCTATGCCAGAGAAAGAGTGTGGCTATGCCCTCAGGGTTGCAAGGCTGGCATCATGGACACTCCCGCCCCGCATGAGGGAGTCTGATGACGGCGTCAGCCTGTGCTCCCTAGAACTTTTGCACACTGCTCAACCGGGAACTGACCCACTCCCCACCCACTCCTCACTGGCCCTGAGAAAGCTCAGTCCTGGAGATAACTGGTGGTCTCTAGGACCCACTGAGGGTCTGGATTCTCCCAGCCTCAGTGCAATCACCTGGGCTGTCAACCTGAGGTCTGCAGTTCTGGCAAAGGCAGCCACCAGAAGCGGGTTCCCTGGACCAATGTCGCTCATAGTTTTGGCACAGGGGTGCAGGGACAAGAGTGCGCTTAAGGCAACACCTAACAGGGTGGCTGGGGACGTGTTCTGCCTGTGGGAGGGTGCACGGTGCAGCGGAGTTTGCAGAGAGGGAGTGTGTGTGTTCTAGGCCACAGAGAGGAGAGCAGGACTGAGGCTTCTCTCTGAGAAGGAGGTCTGGGTGCAGTTTGCTTCCCTCTAAACCTCCAAAAAGCTTCAAAAAGCCACCAAAGGAAACAAACAAACAAAAACCCTCCAGAGAACAAAAGCCTGAAAAACCAGTTTCCACAGAGCCCAGCCCCTTGATAGTGGGCAGGAGGATTCAACCCAAGCAAGACTGACTGAAAAACAGTGCAGCAGGCCCCTCCCCCAGAAAGCCAGCCAAAAGAATGAGAGGACAACCACCACAGGGTCCCCATAAAACTGTAAAACCCCAATATCAGGGGAAAACAATATATTAAGTTCCGTTATTGCCCTAAAACCTGTATATTTCATAGATACAACTTTTATTTTTAATTTGTTCTCACTATTCTTGTTCTGTTTAATTTTTTAACCCACTTATCATTACAACTAGAGATTTAATACAACATATTCCATAATAACCTTTTAACTTGAACTTTTTCTATACATATACCTGTGTTTTTCTTTTTCTTTTCTATTTTTTTAATATACATATAGATATAAGCTTCAAGGTAATCTTCTTTCCCTAATCAATACTACCTCTATATATAAACCAGTTTTAATCTCCCTTTATCTCTGGAAAGTTAAGTCCTTTAACAAAGTTATCAAGATACACCCAGGAAGAATCAAAATAACCTTCCTCACCCACATTGAGGATTTATAACCAACCTCCCATCTTTTTCTTCTGTCAGTGTCTCTGTGTATTTCTTTTTGTTCTGGTATTATATAAATCTTATACTTGGGGTTCATTCTGGCTGGGTTCTTTCTTCGTCTTGTCATTTACATTTGTTGGTCTTCTTGTTTGTCTGTTTATGTTTGTATACCTTATAAATCTTACCATTGGGGCCCATTCTGGCTGGGTCTTCTCTCTCTCCCCTCACCCCCGTCTCTCTCTTTCTCTCTCTCTCTTTTTTCTTTTTTTTTCCTTCTTTTTGCTGGTGACTTCTGATTGTTCAGAAGTGTTCCAGGGTGTACCTTGCCTGGATCACGGTTGATATATTCAGCTACACATCCCTTCAACCACCTCTAACCAAAATGATTAGGAGGAGGAATGCCCAACAGAGGAAAAATTGAAAGACTGTGCCCTCTCCATCAGAGCTATGGATATGGACATAAACAGTATGTCAGAAAGGGAATTCAGGGTAACAATTATCCAGGCAATGGCTAGGTTGGTGAAAACCATTAATGATAACATGGCATCGATTAGGGCAGAAGTGAAAGTTGCCCAGGAAAAAGTTAAAAATGCTATCGATGAGATCCAAACTAATCTAAGTTCTCTAACAGCTAGGGTAACCAAGGCAGAAGATAGAATTAGTGATCTAGAGGACAAACTGATAGAGAAAAAGGATCAGAGGAGGCCTGGAACAAATAGCTTAGAAGCCATGAAAACAGAATTAGGGAAATAAATGATGCCATGAAATGTTCCAATGTCAGAATTATTAGGATCCCTGAGGGGATGGAGAAGGAAGGAAGACTAGAAGATATAACTGAAAAAATTCTCCATGAAAAATTTCCCAATTTGGGGAATGGAACCAGCGTTCGTGTCCTAGAAACAGAAAGATCACCCTCCAAGATCATAGAATCTAGAAAGACCTTGAGATACCTGATTGTGAAAGTGATGAATCATAATTCCAGACAGGAACTCTTGAGAGCAGCTAGGGGGAAGAGATTCTTTACACACAGAGGAAGGTCCATCAGAATAATATCAGACCTGTCCACAGAAACCTGGAAAGCCAAAAAGAGCTGGCAAAACATATTTAGGGCACTAAATGAGAAGAACATGCAGCCAAGAATACTTTATCCAGCAAGGGTGACACTCAAAATGGATGGAGTGATAAAGAGCTTCCAAGACCAGCAAAGTTTAAAAGAGTATGTTACCACCAAGCTGGCACTATAAGAAATACTAAGGGGGGTTCCATAAAAGAAGAAAGAACCCAAGAGCGTCATAGAACAGAAATTTACAGAGACAATCTATAGAAACAAGGACTTCACAGGCACCATGATGTCAATAAAAACATTTCTTTCAATAATCACTCTCAATGTGAATGGCCTAAACTTTCCCATAAAATGGCACAGGGTTGCAGATTGGATAAAACGACAGGACCTGTCCATATGTTGTCTACAAGAGACCCATATGAACCTAAAGATACCTCCAGACTGAAAGTGAAGGGATGGAGAAGCATCTTTCATGCCAATGGGCCTCAAAAGAAAGCTGGAGTAGCAATTCTCATATCAGATAAATTAGATTTTAAACTAAAGACTGTAGTCAGAGATAAAGAAGGACACTACATCATTCTTAAAGGGTCTATCCACCAAGAAGATCTAACAATTGTAAATATTTATGCCCCCAATATGGGAGCAGCCAAATACATAAGACAATTGTTAATCAAGATAAAGAGTCATATTAATATGAATACATTAATAGTAGGGAATCTTAACACGCCACTCTCAATAATAGACAGATTATCCAAGCAGAAATTCAATAAAGAAACAAGAGCATTGAATGACACATTGGACCAGATAGACATCATAGATATATACAGAACATTCCACCCTAAAACAACAAAATACTCATTCTTCTCAAGTGCACATGGAACGTTCTCCAGAATAGACCACATACTGGGTCACAAATCAGGGCTCAACTGATACCAAAAGATTGAGATTATTCCCAGCATATTCTCAGACCATAATGCTTTGAAACTGGAACTCAACCATAAGAAAAAATTTGGAAGGAATTAAAACACTTGGAAGCTAAAGACCACCTTGCTTAAGAATGTTTGGATCAGGGGTGCCTGGGTGGCTCAGTGGGTTAAAGCCTCTGCCTTCGGCTCAGGTCATGATCCCAGGGTCCTGGGATCAAGCCCCACATCAGGCTCTCTGCTCAGCAGGGAGCCTGCTTCCTCCTCTCTCTCTCTGCCTGCCTCTCTGCCTACTTGTAATCTCTGCCTGTCAAATAAATAAATCTTTAAAAAAAGAAAAAGAATGTTTGGATCAACCAGGAAATCAAAGAAGAACTTAAACAATTCATGGAAACCAATGAGAATGAAGACACTTCAGTCCAAAACCTATGGGATAGAGCAAAGGTGGTCCTAAGGGGAAAATATATAGCCACCTAAGCCTCCCTCAAAAAAGTTGAAAAACCCAGAATACACCAGCTGTCTTTACACCATAAATAACTGGAGAATCAACAACAAATTAAGCCAACCCCCTACACAAGAAGGGAAATAATCAAGATTAGAGCAGAAATCAATGAGATAGAAACTAGAGATACAGTAGAACACATCAATGAAACTAGAAGCTGGTCTTTTTAAAGAATCAATAAGATCAATAAACCATTGGCCAAACAAATCCAAAAGAAAAGAGAAGGGACCCAAATTAATAAAATTATGAATGAAAAGGAAGGATCACCACTAACACCAAGGACATAGAAACAATCATCACAAATTATTATCAACAGTTATATGCCAATAAGTTAAGCAACCTAGATGAAATGGATGCATTCCTGGAAACCTATAAAATTCCAAAACTGAATCAGGAAGAAATTGACAGCCTGAATAGACCAAAATCTAATAACGAGATTGAAGCAGTGATCAAAAACCTCCAAAAAACAAGAGCCCAGGACCTGATGGATTCCCTGGAACATTCTACCAAATATTCAAAGGAGAAATAATACTTACTCTCCTGAAGCTGTTTCAAAAAATACAAACAGAAGGAAAACTTCAAGACTCTTTTTATGAAGCCAGCTCTCAACAAGATCCTAGCTAATAGGATCCAACAGTACATTAAAAAGATTATCCACCATGACCAGGTGGGCTTTATCCATGGAATGCAAAGGTGGTTTAACATTAGCAAATCAATCAATGTGATAGAACAAATCAATAAGAGAAGAGAGAAGAACCACATGGTCCTCACAATTGATGCAGAAAAATCATTTAACAAGATATAGCATCTGTTCCTGATTAAAACGATTCAAAATATAGGGATAGAGGGAACATTCCTCAACTTCATAAAATCTATGTATAAAAAACCCACAGCAAAGATCATCTTCAATGGGGAAAGCTGAGATAAGGAAGACGACAAGGATGCCCACTCTTGCCACTGTTGTTCAACATAGTACTAGAAGTCCTAGCAACAGCAATCAGAAAACAAAGAGAAATAAAAGGTATTCAAAGATTTTGTTTATTTATTTGACAGACAGATTTCACAAGTAGGCAGAGAGGCAGGCAGAGAGAGACTAAGAAGCAGGCTCCCTGCTGAGCAGAGAGCCTGATGCAGGGTTTCAATCCCAGGACCCTGGGATCATGACCTGAGTGGAAGGCAGAGGCTTTAACCTACTGAGCTACCAAGGTGCCCTGAAATAAAAGGTATTCAAATTGGCAAAGAAGAAGTCAAACTCTCTCTCTTTGCAGATGACATGATACTTTATATGGCAAACCCAAGTGACACCACCCCCAAACTACTAGAACTCATACAGCAATTCAGTAATGTGGCAGGATACAAAATCAATGTACAGAAATCAGTTGCTTTCTTATACACTAACAATGAAAATATAGAAAGAGAAATTAGAGAATGGATTCCATTTACTATAGCACCAAGAACCATAAGATACCTGGGAATAAACCTAGCCAAAGAGGTAAAAGATCTGTACTTGAGGAAATACAGAACACTCATGAAAGAAATTGAAGAAGACATAAAAAGATGGAAGACCATTCCATGCTCATGGATCGGAAGAATAAACACTGTTAAAATGTCTATACTGCCTAAACCATCTATACTTTCAATGCCATCCTGATCAAAATTCTACTGGCATTCTTCAAAGAGCTGAAACAAACAATCCTAAAATTTGTATGGAACCAGAAGAGACCCTGAATTGCTAAGGAAATGTTGAAAAAGAAAAACAAAACTGGGGTCATCATGCTGCCTGATTTCAAGCTTTACTACAAAGCTCTGATTACCAAGACAGCATGGTACTGGCACAAAACAGGCACATAGAGCAGTGGAACAGAGTAGAGAGCCCAGATATGAACCCTCAACTCTATGGTCAAACAATCTTCCACAAAGGAGGAAAAAATATACAGTTGAAAAAAGACAGTCTCTTCAATAAATGGTGCTGGGAAAATTGGACAGCTACGTGTAGAAGAATGAAGTTTGACCATTCTCTTACACCATACACGAAGATAAACTCAAAGTGGATGAAAGACCTCAACCTGAGGCAGTAATCTATCAAAATCCTAGAAGAGAACATAGGCAGTAACCTCTTCAACATCAGCCACAGTAACTTCTTTCAAGATATGTCTCCAAAGGCAAAGGAAACAAAAGTGAAAATGAACTTTTGGGACTTCATCAAGATCAAATGCTTCTGCAGCCACGGAAACAGTCAACAAAACAAAGAGTTAACCCACGGAATGGGAGAAGATATTCGCAAATGATAATACAGACAAAGGGCTGATATCCAAGATCTATAAAGAACTCCTCAAACTCAACACACACAAAACAGATAATCATGTAAAAAAAAAAAAATGGGCAGAAGACATGAATAGACACTTCTCCAAAGAAGACACACAAATGACTAACAGACATCTGAAATGATGTAATGATGTTCAACATCATTAGCAATCAGGGAGATTCAAATCAAAGCCATATTGAGATATCACCTTACACCTGTTAGAATGGCCAAAATCAACAAGACAGTAACAAGTGCTGGAGAGGATATGGAGAAAGGGGAACCCTCTTACACTGTTGGCGGGAATGCAAGTTGGTGTAGTCACTTTGGAAAACAGTGTGGAGATTCCTTAAGAAATTAAAAATAGAGCTTCCCTATGACCCTGCAATTGCACTACTGGGTATTTACCCCAGTGATACAGATATAGTGGAAAGAAGGGCCATCTGCACCCAATGTTCATAGCAGCAATGGCCACAGTCACCAAACTGTGGAACGAACCAAGATGCCTTTCAAAGGACGAATGGATAAAGAAGATATGGTCCATATATACAATGGAGTATTATGCCTCCATCAGAAAGGATGAATACTCAGTTTTTGTATCAACATGGACATGACTGGAAGAGATTATGCTGAGTGAAATAAGTCAAGCAGAGAGAGTCAATTATCATATGGTTTCACTTATTTGTGGAGCATAAGGAATTACACAGAGGACATTGGGAGATGGAGAAGAGAAGTGAGATGGGGGAAATTGGAGGGGGAGACAAACCATGAGTCCACAGAGACTATGGACTCTGAGAAATAAACTGAGGGTTTTGGAAGGGAGGGGGTTTGGGGGTTGGGTGAGCCTGGTGATGGGTATTATGGAGGGCATGTATTGCATAGAGTACTGGGTGTGGTGCACAAACAATGAATTTTGGAACACTGAAAAAAATAAAGTGAAAAAAACTAACTAAATTAATATTCTTTCCTTTTAATTTAAAGAAGCCTCTAACATTTCTCATAAGAATGGTTTAGGGTTGATGAACTCCTTTAGCTTGCTTGTCTAGAAAACACTCTCGCCTTCAGTTCTGAATGATGACCTTGCTGATAGACTATTTTTGGTTGAAAGCTTTTTTTCCCTTTCAACATTTAAAATATACTGTGCCCCTCTCTTCTGGCTTGCTAAATTTCTGCTGAATAACCTGCTGATAGCTTTATGCCATTTTTATGTATATGTAAGAATTTATCTTTCTCTTGCTGCATTTAAGATTCTTTATCTTTACCTTTTGACACAAAATAGAGTATATCTTTTGTGGATTTCTTTGGGTTCATCTTTCTGAACTTCCTGGATCTGGATGTCTACTTCCCCTGGATCTGGATGTCTACTTCCCCAGATTAGAAAAGTTGTCAGCCATTATTTTTTCAAATGTTTTCTGCCCTTTCTTTCTTCTTCTCCTCCTTCTCCTTCTTTCTTTATAATACAAATGTTATTCCACTTGATGTTGTCCTATAGGTCCCTTAATGTATCTACTCTTAAAAATTCTTTTTTCTTCTTGCTGTTCTGTTGTGTGAGCTCTTCTGTCTCATCTTGTAGATCACTGGTCCTTTTTTCTGCTTTATCCAGTCTGTGGTTGACCTCTAGTGCATTTTCAGTTCATTTATTGTATTCTTCATTTCTATGATTACTGTTTGGGACCTTCATGTAATTTCTATCACTTTTTGAAGTTCTCACTATATTCATCCATCTTCTAAAGTTCTGTGAGCATCTTTGTAGCCTGGCCTGCATTACTTGAGAGCTTCTCCATAGTCTCTAGATGTGTGGCAAATCTCAGGCTGAAGTTCCAGGATCAGTAGTAAATAGGCTTTTTTTTTTTCTTCCCCCACAGAAAGAGTGGGGATGTATTTCTGTCTGCAGTCTTTATAGTGCCCTGGGGTTGGGGGCCTTCCATGACCTGTCTCTTTAATTGTTACTGTCCCATGGGTTCCAGGAACATTAGCCTCCCTGGACGTCAGAGCCAGGCAATGATGGAGCATCCCCTGCTGGCTTTCATGGGGCTATGGAACTACAGAGGACTGGGATGAACCTGCTGGCTTTCACAGGGCTTTGGAAAAGGATAGAGCCAGGGTATACTTGCTGGCTTTCATGGGGCCACAGGAGAGTGTGGAGCTAATCTACACTAGAGAGGCTATCAAGGTGGAGGGATTGCAATAATGGCACCTGCCAGTGTCTCTGTCCCAGAAGAGATTCCCAACAGGTCCCTGACCCTCTAGTAGATGTTTTAATATCTGCAAATGAATCTTCTTTACATATAGTCCAGGTGCTTTTCAAGCTGCTGTTTTTGTGCAGGTACCCAGGGCAAGTGTTTCTGCAGCCCTTTGAGAGCAGTATCTCAGTTCTGTAGAGCCCTTTGGGTCTCCTGGATGTGAGCCACATTGGTTTTCAAAGACAGATGTTTTGGTAGTTCATCTCTATATTCAGGTCCTAGGGTTTGAGGTGCCTAATGTAGCACAGAGTGCTACTCTTCAGAGTGAAGTTATAGATTTATAAGATCCCTTTAAATCATGGGTCACTGTGCTAAATGTGGACATTTTTGGTGAGACCACATCTTTGCCTCTCCTACCTATCTTAATGTATCCCTTTTACCATTTATTGTAAAGGAGTCATTCAGCTAGTTTCCATGTCTTTTTCAAAGCAAACTGTTCCACATGAAGCTATAGATCCCCTGCATCTGTGGGAGGAGGTTAGTTCAGGATCTGCCTACTCCATCTTGGAACACCAGAGAGAAGCTGATGTATATATATATATATATATATATTTTTTTTTTTTAATCTGTTTTTCTGTTCATCTGGCTATTCTCTCCTTTTAAAGTTTTCACTTAAGAAATAATTACTATTTTCACTACTAGTGAAGATTCTGAGGATCAGCTACAGAGGATACAAACATGAAGAACACAGGCAAAAACTTCTAACTTATAAATACTGTTTAAAATACTCTAAGCAAAAATATATTTGACTTGGCTTATTCAAGACTTACATCAATATAGTTCTGTACATTAATTTTACTGGCAGAACTATACAAAAGGAGATTTTTTCCTTTATAGATAGTACCAAATTTTCTTTATCTTATAAT
Organism: Mellivora capensis; assembly: GCA_004024625.1. Taxonomy (NCBI): domain Eukaryota; kingdom Metazoa; phylum Chordata; class Mammalia; order Carnivora; family Mustelidae; genus Mellivora; species Mellivora capensis. The sequence continues at coordinate 28,820 of PISX010008509.1, forward strand.
TTTGTGCTTTATCTTGCTACTTGAGAGCAATAAGAATTCCACAATGGGTCCCACAAAGCAGGCAATGACTTCTAATAAAAATGATTTAAAACCACAAACATTGTTTAGAGTCTGTGTGTATGCTTATATGATGAACACTTTCATATGTGTTCTTGGTGAACTAAGCTTAGTGGTGCCCATGACTCAGTGTTACAATCCCCACTATAGGCTCATTATGTCTGGAAAACACAATAAACCAGGCCAACATTTTTTGTGGAGAGAAATTTAATAAAGTGATTTGAATGGTTTCAACCATGACTCAGAAGATGTCATAAGTTAATGAACCTGCTGTCTTTATGCAAGTTTTCAATACATACCCCAAGTGCACTCTAAATTACATTATAAGATTACATTCAGAAGATGTCCTTTTCATTTGCAATTCTATAAATGATTGTTTCTACTTTCATTTTGTTTGCGAATTCCTATACTCAGAGAGGACAGAACAAAATATCTTTGCTATCCAGCTTTATACGTATTCACCTTTCTTTCTCTTATGGGATAAAGGAATTAATGAGGAATAGATACTTGCTTCCTTGGGATTAGAAAAAGACTATGCATTCACCACCATTGGACAAGTGGGCTTAACTTTTGTATTGATACTAAATTCAAATACTTCTCCTCTAAAGATACTTCCAACTAAGCTTTGGGTGGAAGGTATCAATATATGTTATTTAAGAAAATAATTCAAGGCCAAAATGCCCTAGGAAAATATAATAATTTTTTATACTATAACTTCTTTCAAGAAAGACTAAAGCTGATATAAAAGATAAACACAAGATAGCAATACTACTTAAATTAGAAGTAGATGAATGAATATATTTAACCAGTAAGAATGAGTGAACAAGAAAAAACTCGTATGTTGTATAAAATGTGGGTGAATGGTGTCATGGATTATTTGTGATCCACCAAAATTTATGTGAAACTTAATCCTCTGTGTGATATTATTTAGAAATGGAACTTTTTGGAGGTGATTAGAGTTAGATGAGGTCATGAAGGTGAGGCCCTGGTTGGATGGAATTAGTTTATTTATAAGTGATAACTGAGAACTTGCTCTTTCTTAGCCATATAAAGGCACAAAAAAGAAGCAGCCATCTGCAAGCCAGAAGTGAGACCTCACCAGAAATCAAAACTTGCTGAACTTTGAGTCTGGACTTTTTAGCCTCCAAAACTTTGAGAAAATAAATTTTTATTTTTTAAGTAACCCAGTCTCTAGTATATTGTTATGGCAGCCCAATTTGACTAACACAAATAGCAATTTAACTTAATAAACACAAAAATGTTATAAACTATATTTTAAAATGTGTGTTTCTGGGCCACCTGGGTGGCCCAGCTGGTTGAGTGTCTGACTCTTGATTTCATCTCATGTCATGATCTCAGGGTCGTAAGATCAAGTCCTGAGTGGGGCTCTGCACTCAGTGGGGAGTCTACTTGTGATTCTCTCTCTCCCTCTACCCCTCCCCCACACTCTCCCTCTAAAATACACACACACACACACACACACACACACACACACATGTGTGTGTGTGTTGTAATCAGAAAGATAAAAAAATCTCAATATGAATTCTAAGGTAATATAAAAACCTAACAACTTTAATAGTAAGTGAAGGAATAAAAATGAAAACAACCTGATTTATTTTTGTGTATTAAATTAGAAAAATTATGATATTTAGTGTTGATAACGGTATAAGGATAGAAAATTCATTCCTCTGGAAATTTAAATTAAATTGGCACAATTTTTCTGAAGGGTTTTTGGCATTCTATACAAATTAATCTTCACATTTTATGTGTGAGGAAGCTGATATTTATAGAGGTTAATTTTTTTTAAAGATTTTATTTTATTTATTTGACAGAGAGAGATCACAAGTAGGCAGAGAGGCAGGCAGAGAGAGAGAGAAGGAAGCAGGATCCCTGCTAAGCAGAGAGCCCGATGCAGGACTTGATCCCAGGACCCTGAGATCATGACCTGAGCTGAAGGCAGCGGCTTAACCCACTGAGCCACCCAGGCACCCCTATGGAGGTTAATTAAACAACTAGCATGATTACCAAAAGCATAGCCAACCCTTTGTCCCATGCCTTTAATCCCTATACAATTCAAGTATTTTTTCAAAAGCATAAACACAAACACTATACTCCGAGTTCCTGTGATGGAAAATTATCTCAAATCATAGGAAACATACTATTTTCTAAATTGTATTTTCATTTGAAAATATCCCATGGATGTATTTCCATGTCCTTAAATATTATTCTTGGCATATATCTCTGTCTTTTAAATATCTTAATTAAAATGATTATAGTGTAAGATGACTCTTTGTTTCTAAAACAGCAATAGAATAAAAAGACAATGAAAAACACCCCCAAAACAGTACCTAAAAAGCACATGCACGATATCTTGCTATACCCTCCAAGATCAAATAATTTTGAAATGTATGTCAAAATGGTTTAGTAAAATTAATTTATAGACATCAATAGCTATTATCAAATTAAAATTTGTTGTCTGTTGATTAGTTGACCTACAGTCTTTCTTTCTGGAATAATCATCTTCTTGGGTCAAATGTTTCAAGAAAACTCTTAGGTCATGATAATAGACTTCATTATGATGGTAAACTGGTCTGTCAGAAAATATATATTCCACAGGAGCAGGAGTTGGGGGACATGACTTCATTTTGACAAAACTGGGCACAAACATTTAGGGAACATTTCTAAAGAAGTAAAGTTAAGAACACATCCCATTTTCATCCTACAGGGAAATATTATCTATTTCATAAAAATATGATTACTAACCACCCTGACACCCAAGAAAGTTAGAAAATCTTCTCTCTTAGCTGCTAGTCATTATCTAATATATTTATTCATTGATTGATATCCAGGCATACAATATGTGATTTCAGCCTTTTGATTTTCTCTCATTTTAATGTGTCTTTACTCTCTTCTTTTTTTTAAGATTCATACATATTTTTTAATTTAATTTAAATTTTTTTAGTGATCCATAGTTCATTGTTTATGCACCACACCCAGTATTCCATGCAATACATGCCCTTCTTAATAGCTACCACTGGGCTCACCCAATCCCTCACCCTCCGTCCCCTCCAAAACCTTCAGTTTGTTTCCCAGAGTCTTTACTCTCTTATGCATCTATTACTGTTCAATTTATATTTCAAGGTCGATTATATTCTTTATACACGAAGCCTTATTTTTTAAATAAAATGTGAGTTTTGAGAGAAACTGTATGGCAAAGCCTGTGCTCACACCATGGTCTAATTTTTTTTCATACCATGAACTAATTTTTCTAATTTTTTCATACCATGAACTAATTTTTCTGTTCTCCAAATGTTTATAACATGATACAGTTATTCTTATCCAGGTTGCCTATTATTCACTAAGGTAATATGCAGCCCAGAGAGGAGCCTTCTGAGATTGTGAAACTTACAAATTTATTCAGAATATAAATTATATAAAACACAAATTAAGCCACAAAAAAACCCCCAAATTAATGCTACCTCCTGTTCTGCTCAACTGAGGGGTTCAGAATTACAATTACACAATTTACATTTTATTTTCATTTTCACCTTAGGAGGTAAAGTGAATATCCTAAAGAATCTCCTGACACAAAACACCTTAAAATGTATGATAAAATGTAACAAATAAGTCTTTAAAGTAGAAAATTGATATCTAAAGAAATTAAGGGAAATTTCCAGGGCCAAAAAATAGAGAGATCACTCAAAACTACCAGTTGTCCTGGGACCATTTTTTTTCCTCTAAAGAAGATGTTTGGATTTCACAGTGACTTGGAAACAGGAAAAAAAAATTGGGGAGCGAGAAAGGCACAAAGTTGAAACTTCTTATAAGAAGGGGGCCTTCACAGAACAAAAGAAAGGATAAAAAACATATGATCTTCTCAATTGATGCAGAAAAAGCATTTGACAAAATACAGCATCCTTTCCTAATTGAAACTCTCCACAGTGTAGGGATAGAGGAAATATACCTCAATATCATAAAAACCATATACAAACTCAAAATGGATGAAAGACCTATATGTGAGACAGGAATCCATCAAAATTCTAGAGGAGAACCCAGACAATAACCTCTTAATCTCAGCTGCAGAAACTTCTTGCTAGACATGCCTCCAAAGGCAAGGGAAACAAAAGCAAAAATGAATGACTGGCACTTCATCAAGATAAAAAGCTTTTGCATAGCAAAGGGAACAGTCAATAAAACCAAAAGACAACTGACAGAATGGGAGAAAATATTTGCAAATGACATATCAGATAAAGGGCTAGTATTCAAAATCTATAAAGAACTTATCAAAGTCAACACCCCAAAACCAAATAATCCAGTAAAGAAATGGGCGGAAGACATGAACAGACATTTCTTCAGGGGTACCTTGGTGGCCTAGTCAGTTAAGCATCCACCTTCAGCTCAGGTCATGATCCCAAGGTCCTAGAATTGAGCCCCATGTCGGGCTCTGTGCTCCGGGATGAGTCTCCTTCTCCTTCTGCCTCTCTCCCCACCACTTGTGCTCTCTCTCTCTCTCTCTGTCTGAAATAAATAAAATCTTAAAAACAAAAGACATTTCTCCAAAGAAGACATACAAATGGCCTGCAGCCACATGAAAAAATGCTCAACATCACTTGGCATCAGGGAAATACATGTCAAAACCACAATGAGATACCAGCTCACACCAGTGAGAATGGCTAAAACTAACAATTCAGGAAACAACAAATGTTGTTGAGGATGTGGAGAAAGGGGACCCTCTTACACTGTCAGTGGAAATGTAAGCTGGTATAGCTATTCTGGAAAACAGTATGGAGTTCCTCCAGAAACTAAAAATAGAGCTACCTTAAGACCCAGCAATTACACTACTAGGTATTTACCCCAAAGATACAAATGTAGTGATCTGAAGGGGTAACTGCACCCCAATATTTATAGCAGCAATGCCCATAGTAGCCAAACTGAAAAAAGCCAAGATGTCCATCAATGGTTGAATGGATAATGATGTGATATGTGTATGTGTGTGTGTGTGTGTGTGTGTGTATGGAATATCCTATACACACACACACAGACACACCACATCTTCTTTATCTATTATGGATCATATGGAATTCCATCAATATGGAATATTACTCATATATGTGGAATATTATATATATATATCATATATAAAATATATAAATATATTTATTTGTATATTTATTTATTTTTATTATATATATTTATGTGTGTATATATATATTGGAATATTACTCAGCCATCAGAAAGTATGAACTCTTACCATTTACATCAACATGGGTGGAACTGGAGGGTATTATGCTGAGCAAAATAAGACAGTTAGAGAAAACAATTATCATATGGTTTCACTCATATGAGCAATATAAGAAACAGAACAGAGAATCATAGGGGAAGGAGGAGAGGTAGAGGAGAGGTGGTTGGAAGGCTATAGTAACTGGGGTGATGGGCATTAATTAAGGAGGGCATGTGATGGGATGAGCACTGGGTGTTATATGCAACTGATGAATTACTGAACTCTACATCTGAAACTAATGATGTACTATATGTTGGTTAATTGAATTTAAATTAAAAATAATAGGGACGCCTGGGTGGCTCAGTTGGTTAAGCAGCTGCCTTCGGCTCAGGTCATGATCCCAGCGTCCTGGGATCGAGTCCCCCATCGGGCTCCTTGCTCGGCAGGAAGCCTGCTTCTCCCTCTGCCTCTGCCTGCCACTCTGTCTGCCTGTGCTCGCTCTCTCGCTCTCTCTCTCTCTGACAAATAAATAAATAAAATCTTTTAAAAAAATTAAAAATAATAACTTTTTAAAAAGAAGGGGGCCTTCACAATGATAAGATGAAAGAACACCTACATATACTGACCCAGGAAGGCAATAAGCAAGCTTATCCATCCACCCTGAGCTTTGAATTATTGGGAACAACGGATCCCCTGAATTTGAAGCAAATATACTGGGCTTGAATTATACATATTGTGAGCTATTGGGAAACCCAAAACAAGACAGAAATTTTCAAATGAAGTTTCAACTTCAAATGATAATTTACAAGTTGTATCATGATACCTGAAACACATTTTCAGAGAGAAACAAACTTGTCCTTTTATATAGATATGGCCTGAGTGGCTTCAGTCAGTAGATGTGCCTTTTATCAATTAGAAAGTGAACACAGAAATAGGTCTGTTCCATAAATAAGCAAATGACTAAAAAAAAATATGCTTATATCTAGTTAGAAACACACGTTTTGCACCTGGAACATTTGAGGTAAATGAGTCAATATTCACTAGTAGTGTTCTTGCCTAGATTTGAAGAAAACAAACTGGAATTTCTTTACTGATGTAAAATAAGTAATAAGAATAAAATGATACAACCAGCTTCCTAGATGATCACACATTGTCTATTACACCATTGTGTACTTGCTGACAGGAATTTGCATACAAAATTGAAGGCTGTTTGTCTCCTGCAAAGAGCATGATAAATATCCTCAGAGGATAGTTTCTAAATCATCACTGTCTCTTCAGTGATTCTTTTGAAGAAATTATTCCCAAACACATTCCTTTTGTTTCTAAACCAGAGTACAGTGGCTCTCCCATGACCAGATGCTTAGTTCATTTCTACAATATGTAAAAATACAAGCCATTTTCTTAACCTCTACACTATTAAAAGACTCACTTACTTATGAGTTAATGTTGGTCCTTCCTTAAATATGGCTATAAGAGAAGCCAAATTCTTAGAACTCATTCCTATTCTAAAGGAACTAGTATTCACAAGCACAGTAATGGCCACACTAATACTAGCCAGTTTCAGAAATGAACTGCTTATTTTGATAAGTTAATTTTACTAGCTTCACTTTCTAACAGGAGTTAGCACAGAAATAACGATCTGAAATGACAAGGCACTATCAAGAGTTGCATGTCTCTCTGTGGCTACTTTTCTCTTGAAAAGCTTTTCATGCCAAATAAATGGATACTGGATCTTCCTCTGTGCCTCTACCTATCTATCTATCTACCTACCTACCCATCCATCCATCCATCCATCCATCTTTCAGCTTTACCACTAACTGTCTTTGTGACCTGGGCAATTTATTTAACCTCTCCTGCCTTGTATTCTTATTATAGAATGACATTAATAATAGTGTATACCCCAGAAGGTAGATACAGGTTTTATAAAATGAATACTTGTAAAGCACTGACTTGGTTACAGTAAGTATCATACAAGTGGTTGGTAAATAAATGACCTAAAACCATTTCCACAGCTGGAGAAGAAAATGATGGTAATTGTTGTTCTGTTGAATGAACATAAGATTGGATTTTTATCACTTACTCTTCAAAACAAATGCCAGAAACCTCTGAAATGTAACTGATAAGCACTTCAAAGTGTTCTTTTTTTTTTTTAACAAACTGGAATAAATAAAGCTACAACATAAAAGTCACTAAGCTTGCATATTTTTTTAAAGAACAATGTTTTTTGAATTGTTTATATTATTATGAAAGTGAAACTATAATCCAATTACTTTCATATACTAGATATGGCACAGCTTAAAGAATCTTAAAATATAGCATAAAGAATTAACCTACTGCAGATTTTATTTACAAAACATGTGAGATCACATTTGGGGGAAAAAAATAATGCAAGCTGAAGGAAACAAATAAAAACCAAACAAAACAAAAACACTGTATTCATCAGAGTTCTCCAGAGAAATATCTATCTATATCTATCCATGCATCTATCCATCTAGCTAAGAGATTTAATATAAGAAATTGACTCACATGATTATGGAGGCTGGGAAATCTCATGACCCGTGTCTGCAAACTGTATACCTAGGAAAGCTGGTGGTGAGTTCCAGTGCTAGTCTGAAAGGTTGATAACCAGAAGCACCAGGGGTGTAAGTCCAAGTCTGAGGGAAGGAGAAAAGCAATGTCTCAGCTCATCAGTCAGAGAGAGTAAATTCTTGCTTTCCCCACTTTCTATTCTACTCAGGACCTCAATGCATTGGATGATGCCCAACTACACTCCAGAGGGCAATTTGTTTTATTCAGTCTACCTATTCAAATATTAATCTCATCCAAATATTCCCTCTCACACACAACCAGAAGTGATATTTAACCAAATATCTGGGTAGCCCATAATCCAGTTAAATTATACAACTATAAATTTGATAGGAACTATGAGTAGGAAGAAATATATTACTGCCTAAGTACTTACTATCATTGAGTATGAGACTCGGGGCTGGAGAAAACCTAAGAGAAACTCGTATCTTTCTCTCATTTTACACAAAAGATGTCTGCTTTATTGAAGTTGAAAAGCAATGTGACTGTCAATGGTTCCCAAAATGTGTAGCTTTGAAGTTTGAGGTCATGACAGATACACTGGTATGTGCTCCCCAGATTTATTTTCTGCATACTAAGAGGAAGACTACCCTCTTAGGCTACTTCTTAGTGAGATTGGGGATGTGTGACTGGATGTAGGTTGAAGCTTCTTCCCAACTCTGGCAATGAAAACTCCAGGGCAAGCATCCACTTTCCCTTTGCAACATGGTTTTCAAGGGCTATCTTTCAAATATGGAAACATTAAAAAAATGGAAGTCACTGCCTGAGTGTCAAGAAGATCCACTGTACATGTCTGATTGTGATACAGGCAAGAATTAGTTTTGTTTCATATTGTCAATCAAAGTTCAAATTTTAATTGTTAACACTACCTAGTCTAGCCTATTGTACCCGATGCAGAATTTTTCTAGATAACAGCTGGATTAACCCAAACGGTTGGAATTCTTACTAATTTCTTTCCATGGCTTTAAGAGGAACCAACAGTCTTTTTTAGAACATAAAGGCACTCTTTTATGCTCTTATGGTTTTATTTAGATTCTAAGAGTACATAAACATTTATATGAGGAACTATATATAAAATTTTATCAGCTAATGATCTTTACAACGATGTGCTTTTCTAATTGTTTGATAATTTTTCCAGTATCACTGAATAATAAAATAAGAAAAAACTCAGGAAATTTCTTGATAAAATTTAATAATTACTTATTTTAGCAAACATTATTTCAACTTCAATAATAAAAGATAATAAATAAAATGCTTTGAAAATCACAAAAAAATGAGGTGAGATATCTGTGCAATGTTAAAATTATTCTGTATATTGGCATTTTTATTCCAATATTAAATGATTTATGGGATCAACTTCTTGAGATGAAGGTTGTCTTTAATTTGTCCTCAACTTTTATTTTTACTGGACTATGACTGTCCTGGAAGAAATGACTCAGTGTTATACAAGATTCTTATATATGATTACAAGAAACCAGTGCATTTCTGGGAAAATGCAACTTTTTGAGCGGGAGGGAGATTTGATGATTACTCTAAGTAAGAATCATAGAAGACATAAAAATGAACATAAAATGATGTTTCCTGTCTTGACAACTTAAAATCTTCTGTAAGTAATTCTCTTGGCAATTTGGGGGGGTAGGATAAAATAATTTATTCCCTACAATATGTTGTTAATCATAAATGCAAAATTTTAAGTTTAATTTCAATTTAAGCAAAATTGATAACAAATAGGCATATATAACACATTTTTAAATGAAAACATGTGTACTTGTTTCCTGAATGAAAATCCATTCATTATTATCATCATTATTATTATTTTAGATGCACTAACTTCAAAATTTAGTTTTAATTATTTTAAATTATATTTCAATTTGGGGGGATAAGATATATTCTATATCAACCATTTTCTAAAAATCTGTATACATTTCTGCAAATATGAGAAATATGGATATCCTATTAGTTTTAAATATTGAATGTAAACAGTTCACTGTTTTTAGTTTCCTAGGACTGCCATAGCAAAGTACCACAAACTGGATGGCTTAAAGCAACAGAAATACATTCTCAAAATCTGGAGTCTCAAAGTTAAAAATCAAGGTGTCACCAGAGCCATGTGCTCTCTGAATGCTCTGGATAATCCGTTCTTTGCTTTCTTTTAGCCTCTGCTGTTGTCAGCAATTCTTGGCCTTTCTTACTTTGTAGATGCAGCACCAGAATCTCTGCCTTCATTGTCATATAGTGTTCTTCCTACCTTCTCTTCCTTTCTTATAAGGATACCACATTAAATTAAGGGTTTACTCTACTCCAACATGACTTCCTCTTAACTTGATCACATCTGAAAGACTATTTCAAAAAATCTATATATCAGATTCACAGATATAAAAGAATAGAACTTGAGCACATCTTTTTGGGGGGCTCACAACTCAATCCATAATAATCACATATGTTTTCTTGGTCAATTTCTGTTTTGAAAAGGAAGTTAGAAAGAGCAGTTGGAAGTATGGATTCTGGATTTAGATAAACCAGTTAGAAATCACTGTTTTTCCCTTATAAACTGTAAAGCTTTAAATAATTAATTAAGTCTGTGGGCCTCAATGCCCTCATAAGTAACATGAATTGACAGTAGTACTCACTTCAAAGGTTTTAGATATGATTACATGAAAATGCAGGTCCAGCAGAATGCCAGGGACATGGTAAATATAAAGTAAATTTTAGTGTTTATGACTGTTTTTGCTATTACTACAATTACTTGAGTTTTATTCAACTTTCATTGAATAGTTCTATTCAGAAACTAAAATTCTCTAACTCACAGAAGAGTATGCATATTTACCTAGTTAATATGATAAACATACTTTTTGGAGAAAGTTACTTGGAAAATTTGAACAGAGTTCAGTAATATCAATCTCAATCACTTTAGTAAGATCAATACCAAATCAAGATGTAATATAGATAGATCAACAGATATATAAAAAATATAGAATCAATTATATAAACTATTTTTTAAATCTGCTCAAATTGTCAGGGTATTTCAGAGTCTCTTACACATTATTAATCTCTGAGGGGTTGATAGTAATAGTTTATGTAATTTCCAAACTCATTGTCCATGAACCAAATGTTTATGGTATACCTTGGAAAAATTATATTCTTTAGAACACATATTAGGAAATGATGTACACAAATAATAGATAATTGTTATTAAAATTACAAAAATGAATTTAAGTACAACAATGTGCCATAATTACACATATATTTGTGAAAATTCTAATCTCATAGACATACATTTTATTCCTAATAACTTCAAAAGTATATGTCTATTACAGTATTCTGGATGATCAATTGGGAGATTAGTTTTAGGGATTTTGCTGCTGAAATTATTTGAACTAAAACCTACAAACAAAATGCTTTGTTTGGAAGACTCAGTATTGTCCAGATGCCAGTTATTCCCAATTTGATCTATGGATTCATTCAAAATCCCAAGAAGTTATTTTATGGATATAACAAAGTGATTTTAAAGTTTATATGGAGAGTCAAAAGACACAGAATAACCAACACAACATTAAAGGAGAATAAAGTTGAAGGATTGACACTACCTAGCTTCAAGACTTACTGTAAAGCTATAGTAAAAAAAAAAAAAAACCACTGTGTATTGGTGAAAAGATAGATGAACAAATCAATGGAGCAGAATAGAGATCTCAGAAATAAATCTATATAAGTACAGAGAAATGATCTTTAATAATAGAGCAAGGGCAATGATATGGAACAAAGTTAGTTCTTTCAAAATATGGTGCTAGAATAACCAGATATCTAGAGAAAAAAAAGAATCTAGACATAGACCTTATACCTTTCATGAAAATTAAATCAAAATAGATCATATATCTAAGTGTAAAACGCTAAATTATAAAACTCCAAGTAGATAACATAGGAGAAAACTTAGATGACTTTGGGTATGATGATGATGCAAAAGACATGACCCACAAAAGCAATTTAAGTAAGGTGGACATCATTAAACTTAAAAAAAAAAAAAGTTATGCTCTGCAAAAATCTCTACCAAAAAACCATTAGAACTAATTATGAACTCAGTAAAGTTGCAGGATACAAAATCAACATACAGAAATCTGTGGCATTTCAATATAGTAATGATGAAGTAGCAGAAAGAGAAATTAAGAAAAAAATCCCATTTATAATTGCACCAAAAATAATAAAATACCTAGCAACAAACTTAACCAAGGAGGTAAAAGACCTGTTCTCTGAAAACTATAAAACACTGATGAAAGAAATTGAAGATGACACAAAGAAATGGAAAGCTATTCCATGCTCATGGATTAGAAGAACAAATAGTTAAAATGTCTATACTACCCAAAGCAATATTTAATGCACTATTAAAATACTACCAGAATTTTCCACAGAACCAGAACAAACAATCCTAAAATCTGTATGGAACTACAAAAGATCCCAGAAATCAAAGTAATCTTGAAAAGAAAAACAAAAGTGGAGGTATCCAACTCCAGACTTCAAGTTATATTACAAAGCTGTAGTAGTCAAAACAACATGACACTGGCAGAAAAATAGACACATAGATTATCTGAACAGAATAGAAAATCCACAATTATATGGCCAACTAATCTTTGACAAAGAAGGCAAGCATATGCTTTGGGAAAAATATCTTTTCCTCAACAGATGATGTTGGGAAAACTGGACAAACAGAAAAGAATGAAACCAGACCACTTTCTTATACCATACATAAAAATAAACTCAAAATGGATTAAAGAACCAAATGTGAGACCTGAAGTCATAAAAGAATACATTTTAAAAGGAAAATTAAAACAGGAAACTCAATATCATGGATTATATTGGAGAGCAAACATGTAAAAGAAAATTGAGAGTTTTACATGCTGAAAAGAGTAAGTCAAAGTCTTCGTTTTTAGAGATATGGATCAAAAATTGCAAAGGCAGGAATTTGGTGGGTAAGCTGGGGTGCACAAATTGGAATCTGAAAAAACACTGGTTTCTTCACGGGGCCTGATCAGGTTTCAGGACTTTGTTCTGCTCTTCTAGGCTGGTGCCTTGTTTCTCCTTGCACAAAGCCCTCAATTCTCTGGGCTCTCTGTGCCTAATGTGTGAAACAAGAGTGATGGAACTAAAAGGTCATTTCCAGCTGGAAAGTCAGATGATGTATGGCTTTTTGGAAAAAAATAGGGTAAGAGTGAGAGAGAAAAAGATGATACTTGAAGGATTAACGATGATGGTTTTCTTATATACGACAGAGACCTGATCATGTTGGTAGACAGAAAGAAAAAGATCCAAGGCAGATCATGGGTAAATTGACTAAATGGGGGAGGATACGTGTAGACTAGGATGGGGAAAGGAATACAAGTTATAAGTAACGGTCTAAGGTTTCACATGAGTGAAAAAAATAATTATTTCTCAAGAAATAATAACAGTATTAAGGATGTCTACACAGGTGCTGTCCTAAATGATTTGCATATAATAAATCTTTTGATTCTCACAAAAATCTAAAATACAATAAGTTTTTATTCCAATTTTACAACTAAGGAACTCAGGGGATCCTTGTCCAGGAAGCTATGATAGGGACAAGATTTTGACTCAAAATTCTGACTCCATGGGGCACCTGGGTGGCTCAGTGGGTTAAAGCATCTGCCTTCAGCTCAGGTCATGATCCCAGGGTCCTGGGATCAAGCCCCACATCAGGCTCTCTGTTCAGCAGGGGGCCTGCTTCCTCCTCTCTCTCTGCCTGCCTCTCTGCCTACTTGTGATCTCTGTCTGTCAAATAAATAAATAAAAGCTTTAAAAAAAAATTCTGACTCCAGATTGTGTAGGCTGTAAGCAGAATCCTGTGGTTTGATCACTTATTAAGACTGGTTATTTAGCCAAGCCATTTACTACTCTGCACCTCTGTTTCCTTATTCATCAAAAAGACAGAGTATTTTCTCTCCCATCTAACTTCCAGAGCTACTCTGAAGCATGCTTGAGAAATTGTACTTTGTAAAGGGTAAATTATGATAGCTATGTGGTATACTTTTATTAAAAATGGACAAATGGGCATATAAAGTTTTAATTTAAGGGAAAGAAATTAGAGTTTTTATCTTGAATGCCCTTGATTATTCATTAATGTAGACAAGGTCATATACTTGAAATAAAGAGACAAACAGTATTTAAGTTTAAGCGGCAAGGAAAAAATCTGGACAAGTTCATACTAGATAATCCCCAGTAGTACTACTATTTTTACTCTAGTTTGATAATGGGAAATTTGCCAGAACATAACAAAGGGAATTCCAGATTATGATTTAGCAGATACTCTTATGTTGGCTTCAGTGCCTTTTTGCTTTCTATATAGTCTGTCAACATTCATACCATCTTATATTAGTGCAGTGTGTCAGACATACAATTGCACTCACTATGGAAACCAAGATTTCTCATGAGATTCTAAACATTAGCATGACAGCAATATTGGATACATATACCCACACAAGAGCTTTTCTTTCTGAGTTTTCTCTTTTTCTTCTTTGGCTAAGACTAGAAAATGCAGAAATATAGTCTGAGGGGTTTAGGTTTTTATTTTTGCTATTTCTTTGTACCTGAACATGCATTTGCTTCTCTTTTCAAAGCTGTTGTTGTTTAACCCAAACTACTTTACTTTTCTTTTTGCAATGCCGCAAATCTTAACAGCATGACGAAAGCATGGATAGGAATGCATTACTCTTCCTTTTTTTTTTTTTTTGGCTCAAAAAAAATCTGTGTTAAAAAAAAAAAAAGACAAAGGGAAAATTACGTCTGTGTCCACCCACAACTGGAAAACCCTCTCAAGTTAAAATAATCAAAGCCCAGTCTCTGGCTGGAGGCTGTGTGTGTATAAACACCAGAGATAACATAAAAAACAGCCTCTGGGCATCCTCTGAGACAGAGGATGTTCAATCAGATTCCAAGAACTCAAGAACATGTGTTTTACAAGAGAGAAAGCCAAAATACAAACTTTCGTGTAAGAACTGCAAATACCATATGGAAAATTGATCCCATAAAGAAGAAAAACACAATGAAAACATGGCTTTTGAATCCCACTATGCTGTGTAAGGGATATAATCCAGCTTTTTATCCTAATTTCCAAAACAATTATGATTGAATTAAAAGGGAAGATTTAACTAATAATTCAGGTACTATTTCTCACTGTCTTAGTAACCCTTACACAGACTCTTTCCTTGTCTTGTTATTCTGCAAAATAAACCAGTATGACAGAGCAGGCGGTAGGGGGAAAGAGAAATCATTACTTTCATTATTTTCCTGTATTATTTGGTATTGTGGGTGGGTGTTTACGTTTCAAGTAAAGCTGTAGGATGGTAGCAAATTTATCTTAAGTTCTAAGGAGTTGCTCAATATATAGAGGAAACAGGCCATAGTTTCTGTATTCAGGGATTTATTTATTTACTATATTTGCTCATAAGGCAAAGATGTCAGTGATGAGATTATATATTACAATTAGCATGAACTCTATCCTTATAGAAAATTATACTTTTTACATGACCCTTACTATTATTTCCAAGTGAAACAGAAAAAAAAATGGCATTTATCAAGTCATATCTTTAATAAGGCCTTATGTTTTGTTTGTAGTTAATCATATTTAAAAATTTTACTTTAGCCAATTTAAGCATACTTACATATTGTCCCTTTCAGATAACTCTATCATTTCCTAGACAATTATTTCTGTGTTTTGAAATTTTTCGTTGTGTGCTTATGTTTTGAAGGGAGTTTTTTTTCCTTAAAAGAGAAGTCGGTTGACTGGCTTATAAAATGATCCCTCCAGAACAGCTTTACCTTCAGTTCTGCTTTCCACTCTATGAATTTCATGGGTTTGGATCAAATTTTATATCACTCTCTTCCTCAAGATTCTCACAGGATGAAAATAGGGTTAATCTGACCTCCCTAGCAGAACAAACATAGGATTGTTGTCTTTATTCCAAAGAGCTTTTGATTTGCAAAATGAGTTTGCATCTTTTTGCACTGCCTTTCTGTTTCTACTCCATTGATGGCATCTATGGATTTCCTTTTCATTCCTGTAAACCCACTTCAGTAGGTGCAAATTCATCATTTTACACAACCTGTAGTTGAAGATGTTTCTGTCATTTTTCTGGAAATTGAAATCCGGAAGGACTTTTTTCTTTATTTTTATAAAGTTGACCTCACTTTAAAAATAAGCTTTTGTGCACAAAGTTGGTCGTTGGTTCAAAACTAGTTTCCATTGTTATTCCATGGCCTGCTCTTAAAGTCATTTTTTAAAAAGATTTTATTTATTTTACTTATTATTATTAAATATTAAAAATGTTTATTTATTTATTTAACAGAGAGGGAGAGAGAGAGCACAAGCAGGGGGAGGAGCAGAGGGAGAGGGAGAAGCAGGTTCCCCGTTGAGCAGAGAGCCCCACGCAGGGCCTGATCCCAGGACCCTAGGACCATGACCCATGGATGCTTAATCAACTGAACCACCCAGGCAACCCAAGTAATTTTTAATAATAAAATTATTACCTTAAAACTTATCAAACAAAAATAATACTCTGAATCTTGATGATATAAGATAGAACAGTGGGCAAATGATGACATAGCAGCCAGAATGAATAATTCATAGTGACACTAGCCATATGCAATGGATCTTAGTAATATAAAGTTTTAATAAGTTCCAAAATTTTATACCCATTTTAGAAAGTTATCAAAACAAAACAAAACAAAGCAAGAGAATATTGGTACTAGTTTCAGGATCAGGGTTATCTCTGGTGATGAAAGCAAGTGTAAGAATAGACTATGAGGACCAGGAATACTGCATGGTTAGATGTGTATTATTTTCAGATCCTTTTATTTTCAACTCAAAACAATCTTATGTAAAATTCAGATATGGTCGCACTCTGTTCTACCCCAACTGTGGAATTTCTATTTTTTTTTTTCCCAACTCAAACTTCATCTATTTTAATGTATTATTTGCCTCCCACTAATAAACCTTTATTTCACTCGTTATAACTGAGCAATAAATCTTCGACACTGAAATATCTTCCTTGCCCAATTAATCCAAAGGAAAAAAACTGAAATGATTAATAAAGAAAAATGTAGGGACTAACACACCCTTTTAATATGTTTTTAAATATTTTTAAGGTCTAAAAAGTGTAAAAGTTTGTAGCTCCTGGTTAGGAAAATATTATCTGAATGAATACCCTAATGGCAAACCATTGTAGAATGTTTCAATTGCATAGGGAGCAGAGGGTAGGGATTCTCTTCACAGCACCCCAGCTTTCTTCATGAGAAGGTCAGAAGTACAATGGTTTGTATTACTGTGACATCCATTAGGTGATCGAAGCCGCTTTTCCTTCAGCAAAGGCTTTATTTGTCAGAAGGGCATTATGCTTGAACTCCAAATTTGGCTGATATTTTTCTGATGAAATTCATAACCTTTGGGTTGTTCTGATATTTTGACATATTCGCTGGGTTCTGGGCCACATCCTGGAAGCCCACCATAACTTCTGGATCCTCCATGGCTGCAATAACTTCTGAATCACTAAGAATTTCATTGAGCCCAGGCATTCCAGCCATTCCAGGCATCCCTCCTGCCATTCCAGGCATTCCCCCCGGAAAGCTGCCTGGGAAAGAGCCATACTGAGCTCCTGATTGCTGTCTGGCTTCTTCCTCCCTCTGGGCTCTCTCATGTTCTTCCTGAGCCTCCTTAACCCTTTCTATTCTTTCTTTGATCTCTCGCTCTTCACGTTTTCACTCATACTTTCGCTCATAGTTTTATGAGTGGCAGGTGGTATTTTACCCCCCATGCTCTCCATCCACTTCCGCAAGAAATGCATTTCCTCCGTGTGCAGAATGCTCAGATCCTGCTTACACATTTTCATGAAGTCCCGAAGCTCGCTCACTTTCCGGGGTTCCATGGTCCGGAGGCAGTGGCAGGCGGCAGGCTGCAGGAACGGCTGAGGTTGCTACCCGATTCCAGGCGCGGGTACTAGCTCAGCATGACCACGTGGAAGGTGTGGGATTTCTATTTTAATTGGTATTCCTAAGCAGTTCTGGAATGTCTACAATTTGTAGGATTACAAACAAAAATCTCTACCTCAAAGTAGGAAGATATTCAGGTCTTTTTATAGCTGAAGTGGTACAATTATGAAATCAATTCATATCTCTTCTATTTCATTTGAGGCAGATTCACTGGGTGAGGGCAGACATTTCATAGGATTATATGAAAGTATATGGACACGATTTTTTGGCCAAAGTTGTCTCACAGAAACCTATAAACCCAGGATACACTATTTATAGAAATATTATGAAAGTAAACTTTTGACAAAGATGAAGAAAAATCTTAATTTGATTTTATAGTGAAAAAATAACAGGACAAATTTGTTATCCACACTTTTTTTCCCCCCAGAGAGAGGAAAAAAAAAACAATCACGTTTGGTGAATGTCTGGGAAATTTATGATTGGGTAAAGAGTACCTTGGAATTGATTACAAATAAAGATACTCTAGCTTCTAGAATGTTCTCTCAGCCTTCTTCCTTGTCTGGAAATTTTCAAGAATTGACTAATTATTAGTCACATTTTCAAAAAATGGCAGGTTAACTTCCAGTCAAAGTGTCACAATCCTCTTTCTTCCTGCCCCTCCCTTCTAAACATGACTATAAACCCTGGAATAATACAAGAAGCAACCAAAGGAGAACTCTCAAAGATTGTAAAAAGAAGACAGACTTGTTTGGAACCCCAGGATTTGAGGGACAAATGGCAATTTATTTTACATTTCCCTATTCAACAGAAGAAAGTGACCCAGATTCATTTCTCCGCTCAGGTAGGCTCATTCTGCCACAGGATGGAATGGGTATCTCTCTGACAACTTGAGGGAAACCTAACACCACTGAGGGTGGATCAGGATCTCCACCAACAAAACGTGGCCATTGGAAATGCCCTCTTGTTAGTTGTATCAGCAAATGTTCACTCATAAGGCTTTTTTCTCTATGTGATCTTTGTTTTCACTTATCTGTGAATGACCTCACTCCTAGGGAACACTGGAGTGAAAATTAAGTATGTTTTCTTCGAAAGAGATTTACTTTTTCTGCTTGAGGAAGGGCTAACTATCCATTAAAAACCACTATATTCTTCTTCATGCAGCCTGGCTTACAATGATCTTAGATTCACCTCTTTTAGCTTCAAGTCTGTTTTGGGATCTCAGTGCTGATATGGTCACTGTCCAGCTTTAGCATTCACTTAAAAATTTGAGTTTGAATTTCTCTTTTTTTCTCTCTCTTTATCATAAAATATTGATTATGTAGAGACCACAAATGCATTAATCATCATATTTTATCAAAAACAAATTTATTTGCTACAGCACAGACTTTCAGGGCAACTGGTTTGATTATGGCACAAAGCAAAATTCTCACACAGACTTTTTGACTAGTTAAACTCAGTTAATATATGCGGGTGATTCTGCAACAACTCACTGGCTGAGGAATCACTTGTGCACATAGTCAAGGGATTGAGAGACACTTTAGGGTAAAATATATGCACTTTGATTAAGAATTTTTTTTAAGATTTTATTTATTTATTTGACAGACAGAGATCACAAGTAGGCAGAGAGGCAGGCAGAGAGAGAGGAGGAAGCAGGCTCCCTGCTTGGGCAGGGAGCCCAATGCGAGGCTTGATCCCAGGACCCTGAGATCATGACCTGAGCCGAAGGCAGAGGCTTTAACCCACTGAGCCACCCAGGCGCCCCTGATTAAGAATTTTTAAGAATTATTCACAACTGTCCCTAACTTTAACTGGATAAACATCACCATTTTTTCCCTGAATTTCCTTTTGAAATTTTTAAATTTGTAAAATACATTGATATTAATTTGAAGAGATTTTTCAATGTATGTTCCAGATGATTCTTTTTAATGGCTGCCTAAATAGGGACGCCTGGATGGTTCAGTTGGTTAACTTTCAGCTCAAGTCATGATCTCTTGGTCCTAGCATCCTGCCTTGGGCTAGAACCCCATGTCAGACTCCTTGCTCAGCTGGGTGCCTGCTACTCCTTCTCCCTCTGCCTTTCCCCACCACATCTCACTTGTGTTATCTTTCTCTCAAATGAATAAATAAATAAAATCTTAAGAAAAAAATAACTACCTAAATATTTTACCCCATAGACAACTGTATTAAACTTAGTAAGAATTCAAAGACAAATTGAAGTGCACACATTTATAAGGACAACAAATCATTCACTTTAGGACTCCACAAAAACTTAATTTATCCTAAATGAGAAGTGTCATATGAATAGCAGTACTGCCAAGATAGTTACTCTTGATTTAGATTATTAACATGCAACACTCTGGCTTGTATTCATATAATATATTATGCATTAATTACAATAGCATTAGAAAAAAAAATAAACCCATAAAGCACTCACAAGATAGTTTATGTTGAAAATTCTATCACTTTATAAAAGAGAAAGTTCACATAAACAAAAAATGGAACAAAGTCTTACACCTAAAATCAAATTGAGGAACAAAAAATCTTGGACTCCATAGCTGTGTTTTGACTCAAGAGCCCTACTACAATGAATTAGAATTTTCCGTCAAATCCTCCACCATATTTTGTAGGATTTATTTAACAGCCCATTGAATCCATGGCCTTATGCATAGCACATATCACAGTCCCATCAATAGCTTGTTCAAAATAGAGATTCTTGGAACTCATCACAGACCCACACAATCAGAATCCCCAGAGATAAAAACTGGGTATTTTCAATTTTTAAGATCTTCAGTTAATTCCAGAATAAACAATTCTTTTTAATTGTTTAATTCAATTTTTACTTAATTGTTTAATTTCTCAAGGTAGGTGATGTTTAACTTAATTATCAAGTTTAAGTTCTGATATAATTTGGATGCTGCATTAGCCAACAACTAAACATATATTGATTTTAATAAAAACCCAAATCACAATTATAAAGAGGATTATAAATTTGATCATTCACAATGGCAAAAAAAGAAAAATCACTATTTTTTTCTGGGTTGTAATTATTTTCTTTACTATATTCCTCCTCTGCTCACTGTAAGAATTCTTTCCTAAATACTACCTGCATGACTTTTGAAAGTTTATAATAGACTCTCGTGATTTAGCATATTTATTTTCTGTAGGTAAATATCAAAAGATCTTATTTCACAGCTAGAATGCTAGCTTCCTGGTATTAGGCACTTATGGCATATATTATGTTTTCACACAGATTTTAGAGCATTTAAAGGTATAAAAATGTGATTTTAGTGGATAACTTATACAATTGATTATTTTTGCAATTACATACTAACTTAATACAACAATTATATTTAAATTTAAGTTTTTCATTTATGGGAAGCATGCTACATTAAACAAATAACAACAATGATGAAAAGCACACTATTATTGTCCAGTTTAGGAGCCTGGAAATTAGTTGGTCTGATCTATTGTGCACCACTATTCCCCTGCTGGGGTTCTGGGGTGTCCTTCATTTCAAAATCCTGGGTTATAGTCTTCCAAAGATTATAATTTTCATCACCTACAGGTCTAATAAATGTAATACTGCCCTGTGCTTGTTTTGAGAAATAAGAGAAGACCCTTATGTTGCCTT
This sequence comes from Mellivora capensis, assembly GCA_004024625.1. Lineage (NCBI taxonomy): Eukaryota > Metazoa > Chordata > Mammalia > Carnivora > Mustelidae > Mellivora > Mellivora capensis. Next base: position 50,305 of record PISX010008509.1, read on the forward strand.
TACATAAAAAATCACTTCTGCTAAACTGTTCTACGCCTTTAAAATACAGAATTAGATTTTTAGAGCCTTTTTGTTAGCATTTATTGGCATATATATTGCGTATATATTATTAAAACAAACATGTATATATTCACTTGAATTATTTTTTTAATACAAAAGATATCATTTTATTTTTCTGAAGAAAAATGTCTTGATGGACCACCTTGAAATCTAAATGACAAATCAGTCAACCAATAATAAGAAAACCACAACTTAATGTTATTTGTAAGAATTCTATAGAGATAAAAAGCTAGAGTTCTTCAACCCTGGTTAGACATTAGAATTACCTAGGGAAATTTTGGAAAATTACCTTTTCCTAGGCCTCGTCTCAAACCAATTGAAACAGAATTATCTAAGGATGGGACCAGTTCATTGGCAGGTTTTAAAACTTTCCTAAGTGATGGTAATGTGCAGCCAGGGATGAAAATTACTAACTTAGCACTATCTGTAAGATTTTATTTTATTTTATTTTATTTTTATTAATTTCTTTTCAGTGTAACAGAATTCATTGTTTATGCACCACACCCAGTGCTCCATGTCATATGTATCCTGCATAATACCCACCACCTGGCTCCCCCAACCTCCCACCCCCCACCCCTTCAAAACCCTCAGATTGTTTTTCGGAGTCCATAGTCTCTCATGGTTCATCTCCCCTTCCAATTTCCCTCAACTCCCTTCTCCTATCCATCTCCCTATGTCCTCCGTGTTATTTGTTATGCTCCGCAAATAAGTGAAACCATATGAAAACTGACTCTCTCTGCTTGACTTATTTCACTCAGCATAATCTCTTCCAGTTCTGTCCATGTTGATACAAAAGTTGGGTATTCATCCTTTCTGATGGAGGCATAATACTCCATAGTGTATGGACCACATCTTCCTTATCCATTCGTCCATTGATGCCCACCATGGACTTTTCTGTGTAGAGCAATTAATGACCTTTGATATAGATAATCTCTAAATTTCTTCTAACTTTCAAAGCCAATGAGATTGTTTAATTTCATTCATGTCAAATAAGTCATGTATAAATGGTAAAATTGTGGGTGGCTCAGTCCGTAAAGTATCTAGCCTTCTGCTCACAGGTCATGATCCCAGGATCCTGGGATCAAGCCCCACATGGGGTTCCCTGCTCATCTGGGAGCCTGCTTCTCTGTCTCCAAGTCCCCTGACCACGCTCTATCTCTTTCTAATAAGTAAATAAAATATTTTAAAAAATAAATGGAAAAATTGTGTTTGTATTCTTTATATGTAATTAGTATCATTCACTTCGATGACAAGTTTGTTATTGAGAGGTTTTGCACAAAATATAATTAAAATGACATAAAATCCAGTGTAATTTGTCACTAGAATTTATCATTTTATGAAAGAGAAATTTTGCAAATCACTCTGTCCCATTTGGTAAATTCATCATTTCGGGTGTGTAAATGTATAGGGACTAAAAATGAAAACTTGAAGAACTTGTCACAAACTTGCATGTGATAAAGTCTGTAGAATGTATATTTAAAAGGTCTTTATGTTTCCTTTTTTTTTTTTTTTTTTTTTTAAAGAGAGCACATACATACATGCACAGGTGAATATGAGAGGGGAAGGGACAAAGGAGAGGGACAGAGCAAATCCCAAGCAGGCTCCACCCTCAGGGAAGAGAAGGGTTGGGTGCAGTCGGGCTCTATCCCATGACTCTGAGATCATGGGCTGAGCTGAAATCAAGAGTTGGATGCTTAACCCACTGAGCCACACAGGTACCCCAACATTTTTTGAGTATCATCGTTATTTGTTTAATCATTCTATGAAAAGCAAGATTTTTTAAAACACTTTGGACAGTACATAACTCTGTTTTTCTCTCCATGAATTCCATGAATATTTGTACAAATAATCAGCTACCTTTTTAAATTAGAAATTAAAAAGTCACACCTTCCCTGAATATTCCCTGAATATTTCTGTGAGAGACTGCCCTGTTTAGAGATACCCAAGCTCTTAATTTCCCCTTGCAGAGTAAGTTCTTGGTTTTATTATCTTATATTACTACTTTCTTTTGCATAATAAAAATCAGTATAGTACCCATATTAGCATTGCATATTACTATTTGAAAGTTTGCTTAACTTAGTTAAGTTTCCAATTGAGATTTTTCATTTAACTACAATTTATATTAAGATAATGGTTCATAGCTGACTAATGATCTGAGAGTTTACCTTATTTTTATTTTAACAATATACCTTCTACACTTAAAGAAAATCTATTCTATCTCCAGAATGTAAAATAAAAACAATAAATGTCATTAAGAATTATGACTTCTAGGGGCAACTGGGTGACTCAGTGGGTTAAGCCTCTGCCTTCGGCTCAGGTCAGGATCTCAGTGTCCTGGGATCAAGCCCTGCATTGGGCTCTCTGCTCCGCAGGGAGCCTGCTTCCCCCTCCCCCTTTGCCTGCCTCTCTGCCTGCTTGTGATCTCTCTCTGTCAAATAAATAAATAAAATCTTTAAAAAAAAGTACAACTTCTATATTGAAAATAATACTTTCCTATATAAAAAATAAGAAAATACAGATAACTTTGGTTTCTATATCAACAAGAGGGAAATTGAAAATGTCTTTTTCTTATTTCTTTTTGTTTGTTTGTTTTTTGTTTCATCATTTTTATTGGTCATATCCCGGATTCATCATATAAATCTTTCAAAATAACTAGCTATTACAAGAATAGTTTATAATTCAGTTCTGATTGCACAAATACTTGACCCAGGAAAGCATTTTTACAAACACATATGTTTACTTATAAGAATACTTTAATAAAGAAAATAAGTCTTTATATGTCTTACAGAAAGTGCTATGCAGTTTTCCCCATTCAACCATCATTTCAAGTTTGCTATCACAGCATGTTTATCACATCCAATAAACCAAATTACAAATTACAATTATAATTATCAACCATTACTGATATTCACAATGTTAAGAGTTTTTAGGTCTTTTCTAATCTTTCCTGATCTGAAATAATTCACATATTTAAGCTAGAATAGGTATTAAATGCCATTCCTTCTAAATATAGCTTGCAGCCTGTTAATCATTGGGCTTGGTGATCTCCTCCTCGCTTGGGCAAGACCGACTAGTAGTTTTACCCCTGCTGCATCAAGCATGAAGGATAAAGTCCTTGCATTCCTAACAGTTTCTAAACCACAAAAACAAACCCTAGAAATAAAGGTTAAATACAAATATTAGGAAAGCTAACATTTGCTAATGATTAGAATAAAGGTCATTTTTGGGGATCCCTGGGTGGCTCAGTTAATCAGGTAAGTGTCTGCCATCATCTCAGGTCATGATCCCCATACACTGGGATCAAGTCCCTCATCAGGCTCCTTACTCCATGGGGAGCCTGCTTCTCCATCTCCCTCTAATCCTACTCTCTCTTTCTCTCACTCTCTGATAAATAAATAAATAAAATAAATAATATTTTTCAATTCAGGCTCTCTTCTAAGCTGAGGAAGACATAAAAGAAATAAAGTATAAGGCAGCAGTTTTATTAATACTGAAAAACTAAAATAATGCTAATCACTTAGGCCAGTGGTGTATCATTTTCATAGAAGATACAGAATGTTAGCCTCTAAGGCTAGCTGAACTTAATGTCCAATATTCTTCTTATGTTGTTGCTTTGAAATAGCCTAATACTCACTTGCCTAAAGCAAGTCATCATTCAGGCCAAATGGAACTTTGCAGAATACTGACCACAGTTATCTAAAGAGACAGGACACGCTAGGGGAAACATTTGGCATTCATGCCATTCCCTCACTGTTACTGAAACATGTGTCCACTTGGCAAAGTTTGTCTTACTTTCCAGACAGCATGAATGAAAACCAAGAGACCAGAGATATTCCATAGTCAAGTTCCTGACTACTCTGCTCCAATTATCCAACATTCTTAAAAGGAATCTTTAACCAAGTTCTTGTCCAATAAGAAACTAAACAGTACTTGAGGACTACAATATGTCCCATTTCTTTTCTATTTCTCTCGATTTCTCTTTCTCACTCTAGTGTAATAAACTGCTACAGGTTTTTACCAAAATAATGCAGCAGTAGTTCAAAATGTGTTATTTTGCATTACCAAAAGTGTTCAATCACATTATAATGGGTGACATTTGCATATAACTAGATGACCAAACAATGTCTACTGCAGTGATTTAGCAAATTCAGCACAGTCAATGTATTCATCATTGTTCTTGTCATCCTTCTCAAAACACCATCAAGTTAATCAGTTCAGCTTCACTCATTGGTGGTGCCTATTCATTCTCTTCCTCCTTATGAAGTGAGTGATTGCTATGGAAAATTCTAGTCATCATGCAAATTATTGTCATCATAATCAAGCATTTTGGAATAACAGAGCGGTAGCTCTTGTGGAGATATCTCCACCTCTGGTTTGTTGATGATACTTTTTAGATGTTCCACGAGATGCTCTTAGTCATGTACTGTGTTCTCATCCAGGCCCACGCTGTGGGATGGGGAAAGCTCACTCCAGGCACTTCAGCCCTGGCACCTGAAGCTTAAAAGGTCAAGAGCAAACCACACAGGAAGGGAGTTCTGAGCAGCCATATAGACCTCATGGTCACCAGTACCCTTGCTTCCCCTAGTTTCCAAGCAGTTTTCCTCAGACATGAAGCCTTCCAGCCAACTTTTCCTTATTTCTTAAAGATAATCTTAATTTAACTTGTTTTTAATTGGGAATAGGTTTGGAAGAATTTCCCAGATAAATTGGTTGTTTGTTTTTAGTTATTGAAATTTAATTAATAAACACATATTATAAAATTCTAGAGCATGAACAATAATGTTAGGAATTATGCTGCCTTGCTTTATTTATATTTTTGTGCTGAAAGTTAAGAGAAAGGTGAAACACTATCTATTCTCTTTTTCTTAGTGAAAAGAGCTTTTTGCATTCTAAAAGCTTGATAATTCTATGTTTTTGAAATGTACAAACAGCTAAAAGTTAGTTTTTCTCTATCTTGTAGACTTTGTATTGAGGAAATTTCCATAATTCAATAGTCATACTTCTAATATTTTAATTGGGAACATTTAGAAAAGTGAATGTGCTACATTATTCTGTAACTAGAGATTCAGTTAGTCAGTATAATGATGGTCTTTTGCCAAAATTAATTCTGACAAGGAACACTGGCATAATATATTAAATGCCAAGCCATAGAAACAACACCCCAGAAATAGGAGCTGATGATTCAAGCTTGGCAGAGTCTCCCTCTGCTCAATGTTAAAAACTAGCTTAAAGGCTGGCCATAACAATGTTTGAGAAGGAAGAATTCTTCTTTCCAACATGTTCCTTGAGTTCAAAAACATAATAGAGATTTCAAAGATTGTTGAAAAATACAGGTCTAGAAAATAAGGTCAAGAGATGAACTTGGAAGCCACCAATAAATAAAAGCCACAAAGTATGATGGGAAGATTTTTTTAAAGCTTTTAGACAGCTTCCATCTGAGGACTATGTGTTGATCCTTACCTTCTATCCTTTCAGTAATGTTTTTATTATCTTTAGGTTTGTTAATTCCTCATTTACGTTGTGAGATGGATTAATGTTCAAAGGTAACAAACTTCACAAGAAAATTCATGAATAATATCAACTCAATTATCACATATCTTTACATTTGATCTTGTCCTTGTAACCATAGTAACCTTTTTTTTTCCTTTTTGCCTCAAAGTTCTTCAACAACCCTGATATTCTCTTTGTTAATTCACATTGTTCCTGTGAAGTACTATACTAGAACACTCAAAATAAAGCCATTGGAGTCCTTAGTATTATTTTATGCCCTTTTACTATGAGACAATCTGAAGTTAAGTAATACATTTTCCCATGTAATCTTTATAAAAATGCCACTGCATATTCAAATCAATAGTATTAGTAGTCCGGTTTATCTGTTTTATTTCATAAATGAATAACTTGAGAATAGAAGAAGAAGGTATTTGAATGAATGAGTCCAATAGGAAAATAAGTGGTAGAACAAGATTTTCTGTGAAGAGAGAATATTGTGCAAAGTTATAGAGGTGAAGAACTCTGCCAACATCCAGTTCTGATCATTTAAACCATCTTGGCTATTCTGCAATCTCAGGATTTGAGCCACTGGGAATAGATATGTATGTGTGTGTGTGTGTGTGCATGTGTGTGTATGTTTAGATAAATATATTGCTATATTATGTCACACATAGTATATTTACTTCTGTATATATACATACATATATATACACATACTATATAATACATTTTTGTTTGTATCTCTAATATCTTTTCTATATCCAGTTTTATATAGACACTTTCTCCAAATATATCTCTATTTTTCTTGTCCACAACAATGAAAAAAAAAGCAAATAGAAAAAACCCGAAAATTTAGGTTGAGTACTGGACAATGATATTTTCCTTCATAGAGTAACAGAGACACCTATATTTGTATTTAAAATGTATTGTTTTATAACCAACATTTCAGTTTATAATACTTAAAATATATTTGACTAATTAAAAAAAGTGGCTGATTAACAAGGGAAACCTATTTGGGTTTTTGCTAAAATTTCAGCACAGATATGAAGAAGTTAAAAAACACACGAACCATAGTTTCTTAGAATTGGAAGTGCTTTGAGAGTTCATGTAAATTGAACAATCATTTAGAAGACGAAGAAAAATCCTCTTTCAATGAATTTATATCATTCAGAATATATTTTAGAGAGTGGAAGACCTTTTATGAGAACATAACACAGTAGACTAGTGTTGTAATAGTATAAATAAACACGGTTTTTGATTATGTAGAAAGTAGTATTCTCAGGTTAAAACTTCTGGTTCCTATACACTGTATAGCTATCTAAGCTCTTTTACCTCTTTTTACTTTCCATTTTAGGATAATAATACTATGCTTTTCATGGGGTTGTTAAATATATATTAATGAAGTATGTTAGAGTCTAGTACATATTAGTCATTCAATAAATATTAATTATAATTATTATTATTTACTACTACTAAAGCAACTATGAGAAACTGTGAAAGAACAGATACCATCTTTCCCTATTTTGGATTGCATTTAGAAGGAGAAAGGGAAATTAAGGATGATTCATTTTCAGAGAAATATGGTTATCAAGGATTTACTTTTAAAGAAATCTGTACTTAGTGAAATAGTGCTTATTATTAGCAAGTACCTCTTTATGGTCTCCACTGAGCAATCCAACAAAGCAAGCTGCATTGTGTTTTGGAGAAAAACAAAAACAAAAACAAAAAAACATGACTTCTAAGAAAACTGTGCAAACTGAAGGAACCCAAGAATGTTCAAGAAATATTACTAAGGAAAGGAAAAAAAGGATAAATGGACTAGGCACTTCATTTTCCTAAACTGAGGACATAAATTGGTTTCATTTCACGTCCCATTCTGAAAAATTGCTAGTGTCTTCATTGATTACTACTTTGAAAATGTCTCTGAGACTATGCTTATATTCTTCAGGAGAGGGGACAGTCTATAACAAAGTCTGTTACAGGTGAGAAGAGGTGTGTTAGTGGCAAGTAGTTCATCAGACTTCCAGATTATACAGTCAAAGAACCTTAGAATTCAAACATTCTCAGAGATAATATAATTTCCCTTTCAATCTAATTGCTGGAATCCCTCACATGTTTGAAATATAAGTCACATGCCTGATTAGATTTTGAGTTTCCTCAGAACAAAAACTGGAAAGAATAGGTAAAAGTTGCTGGCAAAAAAATACTTGAGTCAATAAAAATGAGTATGTCTAAAAATTAAAGCTCTCCAATAGTGAAATACACTTTCTTTTAAGTGGTGAGTACCCTTTTTGAGTATAATTGTTTAAGAGGAGACTTGATGACATGTATCTTCTGGCTTAAAGGGAAATAATTAAAATAGATAACATTTAGTTTCTAATTTTAAAATTCAGCAGTCTCATGAATGTCATGAGTACCTGTCCTAGACAAATTATGTGGGAAATAGACATTATTAAAAATTAATTCCTCATTCATGGGGCATCTGGCTGGATCAATCGCAGAGCATGTGACTCTTGATCTGAAAGTCATGTGTTCAAGCCACATGTTGGGAGTAGAGTATACTTGGAAAAGAAAATAATTCCTCATTCATAATATTAAAAATGGAACATGGATTATACTGCTGGAAAGCCCCAAACAACAGAGTTTCTACGATGAAACACTAAAATATAGTCTTCAAATGTAAAACAAGATGGACTGTAAAAGTATCCTTGAATGTTATTATAAAGGTGAAAATAATGAGTAAGAAAAAGAAACAAGTAATTGACTGGATATGGCAAGATTTTTTAAACATAAGCTAAAACGGGTAATATTCTTATTTTATAGAACATAAATGATGAACCTCTTGTATGAAATCCACCACATTTGGAAATCCAGATTTATTACACTATTAGGACATCTTTTATTTAGCTCAATTGTCCAGACAAAGATTCTCCACAGGAACAACTGAGAGATTTAATTGTAGGAGGTAAGACATAGATTTTAAGTAAGTAACTTCTATGCTATTTTACCAGATACCCACACAATATATTTTGGAACCGTTAGAAACACATTATCATGTAACATATTTTATCATGTAACATATTTTTAAAAACTTTAAAGAACTTGAACAAGACAACAGAAATAATATATATAATACATAATGTGCTTTTATTTCTGTTTTATTACCTCATCATGCTCAGGAAATACAAATAATCAATTCATACTTTAGAGACTAGGTGTTGATCTTCCTTCTCTGGCCACCACTCAGAATTTCCAGTATGATGTGTTTCAAGGGATTTGGGAACCTATGACTTTCCAGCTACTTATTGAAGTTACTGATGAATTAGGTGGGAATAAAGCTAGTCAGCTGTCAGCCACTACAACAGTCATAATTTATGTGTTTCCTTGGACCACAGTGAAGCCAACTTTTTCCACAAAAACAACTACAACTACAATAAGTACTTAGTGATGAAATATAATTCTAAAGTAGTCTGAATTAGTCATAAACACAGAAAGTATTTGGGAACTCTTACAGGAGTTTCCTTGCAAAGCATATAGACTCATTGGAAGACAAGATATACACTTAGAACTATTTAAATAAATACTAAATAATGTCAAATGATAACACAATTGTTATGTAACTTTGAGTTTGAAAACAGGTAAATTTATTTGGGCTGAGATACACAGAAAGTTCTCAATAAATAGAGAAGAAAAATAATAATGTAGTTCTTTAAGAACCACTTTTTTTTTTTTTAATGTAAAGAGAAGAAGAAAAGCTTTGCAAGAAGAAGGTATAGAATTACCTAGGAAGAGTGTAATCTGTTCTGGGAAATGCTGGGAAGGTAGTGAAGCTGGAGGCTAGACTTACATCAGGAAAAAGAAGCTCATGGTAGATAATATAAAATATCTGAGCATGGAACATCCTGAAAAAAAAAAATTAGAATCCTCTTACACCATACACAAAGATAAACTCGAAATGGATAAAAGACCTCAACGTGAGGCAGTAATCTATCAAAATCCTAGAGGAGAATATAGGCAATAACCTCTTTGATATCAGCCACAACAATTTCTTTCAAGACGTGTCCCCAAAGGCAAAGAAAGCAAAAGTGGAAATGAGCTTTTGGGACTTCATCAAGATCAAAAGCTTCTGCACAGCCATGGAAACAGTCAACAAAACAAAGAGGCAACCCACGCAATGGGAGAAGATATTCGCAAATGACACTACAGACAAAGGGCTGATATCCAAGATCTATAAAGAATTCCTCAAACTCAACACACACAAAACAGATAATCACATCAAAAAAATGGGCAGAAGACATGAACAGACACTTCTCCAAAGAAGACATACAAATGAAAAAATGTTCATCATCATTAGCAATCAGGGAGATTCAAATCAAAGCCATATTGAGATACCACCTTACACCAGTTAGAATGGCCAAAATCAACAAGAAAGTAAACAATAAGTGTTGCAGAGGATGTGGAGAAAGGGAACCCTCTTACACTGCTGGCGGGAATGCAAGTTGGTGTAGTCACTTTGGAAAACAGTGTGGAGATTCCTTAAGAAATTAAAAATAGAGCTTCCCTATGATCCTTCAATTGCACTACTGGGTGTTTACCCCAAAGATACAGATATAGTGAAAAGAAGGGCCATCTATACCCCAATGTTCATAGCAGCAATGGTCACAGTCACCAGACTGTGGAAAGAACCAAGATGTCCTTCAACGGACGAATGGATAAAGAAGATATGGTCCATATATACAATGGAGTATTATGCCTCCATCAGAAAGGACGAATACCCAGCTTTTGTATCAACATGGATGGGACTGGAAGAGATTATGCTGAGTGAACTAAGTCAAGCAGAGAGAGTCACATATCATATGGTTTCATTTACTTGTGGAACATAAGGAATAACATGGAGAACATTGGGAGATGGAGAGGAGAAGTGAGATGGAGGAAATCAGAGGGGGAGACAAACCATGAGAGACTGTGGACTCTGAGTAACAAACTGAGGGTTTTGGAGGGGAGGGGAGGTGGGAGGTTTGGTGAGCTTGGTGGTGGGTATTATGGAGGGCACGTATTGCATGGAGCACTGGAGCATTGTTCCTAAACAATGAATTCTGGAACACTGAAAATAAAATAAAATAAAATAAAATTTAAAAAAAGAGAGATTAGAATTCTGCATGATTACTGAAGACAGGAAGTTATTAAGTTTCACAGCAGAAGACTGACTCCCAATGCCTCATAACCTTTGTTAATGTGGAAATATAGAGAAAATCAATGATGTATAGGATGCCTTTGTGTGGAATATGCTGTTTGACTTCAAACAGGTGGACTTTAAACATCCAAGTAGGAATTCATATCCATGCTTTCACTCACATTATTATGATGCTCCCTATATAACTGGGCTAACACAATTAAGATACGTTTGAATTAAAATAGCCATTTGTTGGAAAAGTTATAGAAAATTTCTCCCTTGCTTGATTTCACAGTCAAGAAGTTTTGCATTAGCTGCACAAAGTCATCATAATACAATTTGGATACTCCAGATCCAAAGAAAACAAAACATTGGATTAAAGTGGTGTGGGACTGGTAATGCTCCCCAGGGCCTAGCAGAAAGAAATGTAAATTCTTTCTGTGAGAAGATAACAGTATTCTAAGCTTCCAATTATTTATAACAATTTTTTTTTCAATCTAGTGAACACCACATGATTAAATATAGCTAGGCACATAAGAAAATAAGATGTCATAACAAAGAAGCAACAAAACCACAAAAAGCATAAACACAGTAACTACAGAAGTTTTCAAAAACAACCTGCAAAATAATTATGCCTATTAAGTTTAAGAGATAAAAATCCCAAGTTTGAAATTTGGTCAGGGTATTAGAAACTATATAGTAACATAGAATATCTGAAAACATATTAAAAAATCTAGAAATAAAAAAAAATAGCTGAAACTAAATCCTGACCATACTGATATAGATAATATACAAACACTACAATGAACAATTATCAAATATACATTTTTTGAGCACACATGAATGCATAAAAAAGTTGATCATATATTAGTTTATAAACCAGATCTAAACAGATTTCAGGGGATTGAAATCATGCTGTTATCTGTGACTTTAAGAAATTATACAAGCGATCAAAACAGGTATTTAAAAGTTAAAGGAATAAAGAATATTTTTAAATAAATGAATGAATGAAAATACATAACAAAACTGTGAGATTAATGAAGTTAAAGCAGAATTGAAAGCTACATTTTCCCCTAACTACTATTTTAACTGCATCTCACAAATATGTCATATTATTATTTAAAAATAATATCTAGTTCCTTAAAACTTATTTAAAACTACGTTTCACTTGAAGTTAGAAAAAGAACAAAAAAATAAACTCAAATAGACTTTTTTAAATGAAAAAATAAACTCAAGATTTTTAAAACTCAAAGTGACTTTTTAAAATAAGAAATGAAATTAATGAAATTGAAAGCAAACATACAAAATAAAGCCAAAAGTTGGTTATTTGAAAATAATAATAAAATCTATATATTACTTTGAAGAGGCTGAAGGTGAGGAGTGAAGTCACATTTTACCAATGTCAGAAAGAAAAGGGAAAACTACTGTATATGGCAACTCTCCCCCCACCAAAGAAAAAAAAGAAGAAGAAGATCATAAGAGAGTATAATAAACAACCCTGTCATTATGTTTGATGGAGAAAGATCAAGGTGGGAAGAATTTCTCTGCCTCAAATAAAGACTTAATATAAAATGCAATGATTAAGATAGTGTGGTATGGGTGCATGGGAGACAAATAGACAAGAGAATAGAATAAAAAGTCTATAATGATCTACAATGTATAGACATGGGTTATATCAAGTGACACTACAGAGCAGGTTCAATAAATTATACTGGGCAATGGTCATCCATATAGACAAAGTAAGAATGATCCCGAATCCAAATTAAGCCCAGATGAATTTGTAGACTTTAATGGCGAAAATAAACAAAATTAGGGTTCCCTGGCTGGCTCAGTTCTTAGAGCATGTTACTTTTGATCTCAGGGTTGTGAATTCAAGCCCAATGTTGGATGTAGAGATTACTTAAAAAAATAAAATGTCTTAAAAAAAACTAAATAGGGACGCCTGGGTGGCTCAGTTGGTTGAGCGGCTGCCTTCAGCTCAGGTCATGATCCCAGCGTCCTGGGATCGAGTCCCACATCGGGCTCCTTGCTCGGCAGGGAGCCTGCTTCTCCCTCTGCTTCCATCTGCCAGTGCTCTCTCTCTCTCTCTCTCTCTCTCTGACAAATAAATAAATAAATAAAATCTTTTAAAAAAAACTAAATAAACAGAATTATAAACTTAGGAAGAATATAAGACACTGTCTTAATAATTTGAGGGTATGGAAAGAGTTCTTAAATAAGACCAAAAAAAAAAAAAAAACCCTAGCCATAAGGAAAGTTTTTGGAATTGAGTACTTTAGAATTGAGAACTTATTATGGATAAAATAGAATATTTTTCTATGTAATGTTTGATATGGAATAAGTTAGTGGAGAAGACCATGTGTAAGTAAGTTTAAATAATACTGGGAATAAATTGACAATTACTGAGATTGTGTTATGGGTTTCTGGTGAGTTCTTGTACTACTTTTTTATACCTCTGTATGTATGTTAGGTATCACAAAATAACAGTTGTAAAATAATTGAAAGGGAATTAATCTGAAATTCCTATGCACTTTTTAAGCTATTCCTGTTTAATGCTGCAAATTTTTCTCCAAATGCCCTTTACAACCAAAATATTCTAAATTTTTTTGGAGCTTCATTAAAACTATCTGCTTTGGAGCTTTTAATCATATTTCATATAGTCAAGCTCTGAAATTATTTTAAGTATAAATGTTCCCCTGGTCATTCAGTAAATTAATTCTTAGCTCTAACCTTTACCTCAGGTTATGTGACCATACAACTTTCACATTCCACAAATATATACTCAAATCATTTTATACGTCAAGTAAATATTACCCAAGACCAATCTGCAACATCAGTAGTATGGTAAGTGGTTGTAGCAGCATTCTAACCATTAAAATGTTTTGTTTTTTATTTCTGACTCAACATGAACATGATCTACCTATTCTGAGTTAATCTTCTCTACTGGATCTTGCTTCTTTGGGACAGATTGTTTTAGCCTGTTCCATGGTGGAAAAAAAATCTAATTTATACCAACACATTGATTTTTATCATCTAAATTTCTGATTAATAAAGCAAAATCTAGCAAAACAGAAGGCTTGAAACAAAGCATAATAGAATAAACAAATTCTGTAGCAAGACGTGAAAGGAGTTTCAGATTTGTAGTTGAGTGAAACTGTAATCCATGTAATTCTCTTGACAAACTACATGAGACTTGCTAAAAGAGGCAAACCAATTAATGTTGCCTAGAAATGATTACAAACATTTGACTTAAGAATTTACTTCCAAAGTTTGTGGCAAATGGTCTTTGCTATTTTCCATAAGCCATGTCAGCTTTTATGCTTCCAAGTGTACATACATAATACACACATCTCTACAGGGAGATGTATATGCTCCTCTTTGCAAAAAGTATTACCAAGCCAGAAGTAACCTTAGAACTTCTACAGTTCAGTCCATCCACTGTGCAGGAAGGGGAAATGATACCCAAACAAGTTATAACGTCCATGTTCTTGAGAGCAAGCAGACAAAGACACCTGAATATTTTAAGATAGGTTTTTTAAAAAGATAGTATTTCTATGGGCTTATTTAATGTATTATTGACTAGCTATTATTTGTATTTGAGTATGTTATGAAATTACCAGTAAAGATCACCTATGTCTTTTATTGACCTATTATTGAATCTATTATTGACCTTTTATTATTGACCTTTTATTGACCTATTATTGAATAGGTGAATTATATCACCTATTATTGAATCAACTGCACGACCAAGCCTTGTGTTAGTTGAAGTACAAAGCTAAATAAATCAGGGAAAATCTTGTTGTAAATAAGGGAATATCTAAGAGCACCTGGGTGGCTCAGTGGGTTAAGCTTCTGCCTTCGGCTCAGGACATGATCTCAGAGTTCTGGGATCAAGCCCCGCATGGGGCTCTCTGCTCAGCAGGGAGCCTGGTTCCCCCCACCTCACCCCACATCCTGTGCCTCGTTATTTGTGATCTCTCTCTCTCTCTGTCAAATAAATAAATAAAATCTTTAAAAAAATAGAATATCCATCTTGAAGTGGCTTAAATAATAAAAAGTTGGGTTCAAGAAAGTAGTAGACTATTAATACAAAAAAATTGAAGATCTCTAATATTAACCTAAAGAATATGGACTTTATCTTCTAATCAGAAAGGCCCAAAAAAGTTTTACAAGGAATGAGTGATAGGGGGCCCCTGTGTGCCTCAGTTGGTTGAAGCATCTGCTTTCAGCTCAGGTCATGATCCCAGGGTCCAGGATCAAGTCCCCACATCCAGCTCCCTGCGCAACTGAGAGCCTGCTTCTCTCTCTTCCAGCCACTCCCCCTGCTTGTTCATTCTCTCTCTCTCTGTCAAATAAAATCTTTAAAAAAAGAAAAGAAAAGAAAAAGAAAAGGGTGATAGGATGACCAGATATGTTCCATAGTGTAAGTAATTTAGAATACATGAAGGAAAGATTGGAGAATAAAGAAAGCAGTGCCCATGAAATCATTTAGGATCTTATCTCTTTAATCCAGATAAAAGAATTAGGTCTTAAAAAGGCAGTGAAACTTCATGTGGAGGTGAAATGCTAGATCTGAAATATACATAATCAATAATATTCACCATTTATTGTGTTTGGAATTTGTGTATTACAATATATTATAGGAAAGATAATTTCTCTCAGGATTTACCCATTATTATTCCACCACATTTTTTTTTAAAGGCAGATCTTTCAGCTAGAATGTTGAATGAGATATGAAAAATTAAAAACATTTCTAAGTGGATAGAATACACTGCCAGAATTTTATCTACTTTTAAAATGTAACTATATAACTATAAAATCCAAATACACAAATAGAAATAGAAAACTTTGAAGCCAGAAAGCTAGCAATGTGTATCTATGAGTAATAAATAAATTAATGTCTGAAGATAAAAGATGCAAAGTAATTAAAATAAACCTAATCATATTATAAATACTATAAGAGGCATCAAATTAGCACGAAATTTACTATAAATGCAGATTTTTTAACAAAAAATTATTCAAAACTCTAGAAAAAAATACAGGGCATCTCATAAATTGTAATCTAGCGAAGACATTCAATAAAGACCTCTGTCTCTTTTAAAATGCCAAGTATGGTAGTTGATAAGTGAAAGGACCAATGTTGTATGTTATACAAAAGATATGTGTTCATTCTGAACTGGGGGCAGGGAGGATTCATGAACTGTTGCAGAATCTGATGAAAGCTATGGTTTCTCTCTCCAGAACAATGTGCACATGTGTATGTTCATGCACTTTTATATTTAACTTTACAGGCTTGTATAACCCATCCATGGAACCCAGATTTAGAAAACCTGAGTAAAACTAAGAGTTTATTCCTGCTTCTGAATTTGTTAAAAAAAAATCCACAAGCAAAACATATTTCTATTATTATGAAGTAAACAAAGCAATATAAACCACTAAAATAAATACACAGAAAACTTTACATAATATATTTGTTATATATGTTAATACTTGCCATTTTCTTATAGACATTCTAAAAAGTAAATAATACCTTGAAGCTTAGAAAGGAAAATAAGAAGAAATACTTTTATCTTAAATGTAGAAAGACTTAGTCAAAGAAGCTAATAAGTAAACCCAACCCCAGACTAAGTAAAATAAACAGAACTGTAAATTGTCTCCTGATTAACGTTCATCTTTGAACCCATACCTGCCTACTCAGAGGTCCAACTCAGGGCAGGTAGAGAGAGACCAACTAACTCATGTTTCAGGAACTGAATTAACTTGTTCAATTTAAGCTCAGATTGGTGAAAGAGACAATGAGGTAACTGGCTAGACACCATTTCCTGCAAATATAATCCCCAAGGGATTATGAATCAAAATTCCTGAACTATCACATGCAGCAAATTGAGTTCCATAGTAAAAAGCCCAGAATTAATTTCTATAAATCACATTAATTTATAGCCATATCTTTACTCTGATTTCAACATTAAACAATGCATGGGTAAAAGAATACAAGGGAGAAAGTTTCTATAAATAACTCTGTCCAATCTTTTCATCCATTCATTCTAGTTACCCATCCACGTTTCATGATGTGTAACAGAATAATAAAAAAGGTTTTTAACCCACCAATGAAGAACTTGAAAAAGGCATTATATGCTTTAGACTTAATCTGAATTTTGGAAAACTAATCCGAAAGACATGGCTGCTTAGAGACATATGCTTAGAGGTGAGAGGTTATGTCTTTACAACCTTACATGTTTTCTACACTATTGTGCTTTCTGCAGAGGCATATTATTATCCCAAGGCTGATTTGACTCATTGAAGACCAATCCTTTACTAGCACTACACCTCACAAGATAGTTTGCAATCAAATATGTCTAGAAATTTGTTTTCAGCTGATAATTTGGAACAATGGGGTGCTGCTCATTCAAAGTAATGGGAGTCCTGTTAAGCATTCAGAAGTTTTGTCAGCTGGTTGTTTAGCCTTTTATAGCTTGAAATCTGACATGGCGGGAATATTAACACTATGGAATTTGGTAAATATCAGGATTTTTTTTTCTTTTTAGGAGGTAGTTTATCAGCACACTACTGTACTGTAATTTGTCCATCTTTTTCCTTAGTAATTTTCCCAAAGTGGAAGAAATTTAAAGTGGATAGAAAGAACAATTAAGTAAGATTAGCAAATACTTATGTGTGATAAGCAAAAGGCTAGCCACCAAAAAATGAAAGAGCATTTACTTTACTTTCTTAACCTTCATCTCAAAAATCATTCTAGGTAAATTTTTATAGGTCAAGGTATCAGTAGAAGCCACTGGCATGTTCTACTGACCTGAGTCTAGTATCACTGAAGAAACTAGGGAAATATATATTACTTGTTGTGAGCTACGCCTTAACACCCACCGTGCCTTGTATGTCTAGAAAATAGAGTCCATCATTGATATTTCTATAATCACCCAAAATCTTCCACCCAAACTAAATTTATCTTGACTTTTCTAATATGAAGAAATAATGACACAGTAGTGTTGGTAAGTGTGGTCACTAATTGATTGTTTACTGAATACTAGAAGTTCCCCAATTTGACTGACAGTCGTAATTTCAGCCCAGATCTGTTTTCAGATCCTACATTTGTTCCACTCTTGCAGTATTCCTGTATTTCTTAAACTTGATTAATCCATGTACCCCTCATAAGGAAAAAATAAAGGAAAAAAAACCCTCTCAGATATTCAGCATTATTTTTGTAAGAATAGAAAAAAAGTGTATTAAATTATAACTTTTTAAATGTAGTAACAGAATTATAACAAGTTCATTTGTCTTATTTTAAGTTATTCTTAAAAATACACCACTAAAAAAGCCTTGATGTAATGGGTTGACAATGATGAATATAATAAAATACCTTTATGGTAGGCCAGAAGTGGAGAGAGTGTGAAGAAACACATAACAGGAAAGCATGCCTATTTTTATCTGCTCTTACAGAACATGCAGGAAGATGTATTATGAGATATGATATATGTATACCCCTGTGGGGAACAGCAATATAAGTTCCCTTGAACCTATGGGGAAAATGGAAATCTTTGCTTCATTTCTCAAGTCATTCTGCTATTCAACCTCTAACTACAAACCATATAATTTTTCTTCTTAAGTAGCAGACAGGGGAACTAGGTGGCTAAGTCACTCTCCTTTCTTCAGATGTTGCTCGGGAGTAAATTCTCTTAGTGACCCTCAAAACACTGCACTTTTTCTTCCCTGTTGAGAAGTGACATGGTTATGCAAGTGTTTGGGAATTTATTTCCATGTGTTTTAAGTGTTATATTTATATATCCTATAAGAAAACCACTCTATTAATAGTGAGAATCACATTTTACATTTATTTATTTCTCCGTCTTTTTGTTCAGTTAAGAACCAGTTGTACATAGACACAAAGTAACAGAGGACGTACAGAAGAGCTTATTTAAAAAGGTGTAGACAGAGATATGGAAAACCAGTATGGCATAACTTTGCCTATCTCTTCATAAACAAATTTATCCTGGATATTTGGTATATAATTTTCTTTTCTGATTTTATTTGACTTTTCTATTGCCTAAAGTACATGACTAAATCTTCCTGAGCTACTTAGCAGAAGACCAAGGATTTATTTTTAAGGAAAATTATTGTTATTAGTGTAGTGAGACCAATAATTTAAATACATTAAATATATTAAATTTTAATAATTTAAACATTTTAAATTTTAATATTAAAATATTAAATAATATTTTGTGAAATATAAGAAAGTCACATGACCTTCAAGAGAAATAATTTGGGTAATCAAAGTGAGAATATCACTAATTAAAGAGACTTAGGAAATGTTTTCCTAAATAATTTCTTTTAGCTAGTGGCCCTGTGTTTCATTCCAGGAAAATCAAGTAGTGCTGTTAATTACTTTAAACTTCTGTTGTTATATTTTTAAGTAATGTTTCCTTGTCTTTTTCTTATTTTCAGCATTTGTTCTAATATTATAGCATTTACTAATTTCACTAGTACCTCATATATGAGAATGCATAAGAAGTTCTAGGAGTAATATCATAGTTTAAAAAGAAGTTATTTTTTATAATAACTTCATATTCAGAAAACACATCAGCAATATTACTAAATTCTCACCATACTCATTTATTCCCTTTTTTTTTAAAGATTTTATTTATTTATTCAACAGACAGAGATTACAAGTAGGCAAGAGAGGCAGGCAGGGAGAGGAGGAAGCAGGCTCTCCGCAGAGCAGAGAGCCCGATGTGGGGCTTGATCCCAGGACCCTGGGCTCATGACCCGAGCGGAAAGCAGAGGCTTTAATCCGCTGAGCCACCCAGGCGCCCCCATACTCATTTATTCTTAATGTGACCAGGTCTTCTAATCAAAAGGAAAAAAAGATTTTCAAATGGAAGTTTGAAATGAAATATAATAATTTCATGTAAATTCTGTCAGAATTTTAACACGGACAGCAAATCGTCTTGAGTTCCGAGTTGTGGAATAGAAAGAATGTAGTCTTAGGAATGAGACAGATCTTGGTTTGAATCCCAGGTCTTCCCACTCCATAACTGTAGTAAAAAAAGAAACAACAGGCCCAAAATGGAGTAATTTGTGCTAAGCTCCACATCAGCAAACCAAGGCTTAACATCCAACCTAATGCAGTTTCCTTCCCAGTTATGTAATCATAACTGGTCAGTCTGGAATTTTCTGGTCAGCACTAATGAATTAATCTGCCTGACAGACCCCTTCTAGCTCCCAAAGAAAGTTTAGGTAATCAGATATTTTCTTGTCCCTGACCCTATCTGCCTATAAAAGCCTTCCATTTTGTACAGCTCCTTGGAGCTCCTTTCTGTTGCTAGATGGGATGTTTCCAGATTCATGAATCATTGAATAAAGCCAATTTGATCTTTAAATTTACTTTGAATTCTGTTTTTTAACAGCTGTGAAACTGGGCTGAGTTATTTACCACCTCTGAACCTTAATTTCTTATCTGCCAACGGGGATTATTAAAAGTTACTTCAGAAGCCTCTCCTAGTGCAATGCTCAGAAAATAGGAGATGACTAGTAAGTATAGCATTATATTAGTTATTTTATAAATGTTTATTAATTGATGAAAACATGGAAAAAGTCTGTTTGAAAACATTTGACATTAAATCAAGGCTGAAATGATGTTCAAGCCTCTTGAAGGACAACAGAATTTACCACCCCAAAACATGCTTCTTTGACATAAGAATTATTTTATTTTGGCTGATTATTTTTTTAAAGATTATTTATTTATTTATTTATTTATTTGACAGACAGATCACAAGTAGGCAGAGAGGCAGGCAGAGAGAGGAAGGGAAGCAGGCTCCCTGCTGAGCAGAGAGCCCTATGTGAGCTCCATCCCAGGACCCTGGGATCATGCATGACCTGAGCGGAAGGCTGAGGCTTTAAACCCACTGAGCCACCCAGGCACCCCTAGGCTGATTATTTTTAGGGATCAGCTGACATGGAGAAAGCTTTGAAAACAGAATAGAAGTTAACTTTTTGCAAGGGGCATTTATAAGGAAAATCTCGGTTTGTAAGGATATCTCTCTATATATACACCAAGAGGAAGATCACTGAATTTCTCTAAACTCTTTATCAGCGGAAAAGCAACTGACTTAAATCTGCCTTTCCCTTGTTTACTGCTTTTTTCTGGTAATGTATCATAACTGGCTTCTCTTTATACCCCACTCCAACCACATCATCTTTTGTCTTAAACTGGAGATGGTATTTAAGGTGGTGGCTTAGGCCATTTTCGAGAATTACTCAGTTTTTCTGGGTATTTCTCATGTATACAGGAGGCATACATGTTATTAAACTTCTGGGGTTTTTTTTGTTGTTGTTGTTAATCTGCCTTTTATTACACGGGGTCCTCAGCCAAGAACCTAGGAGGGGAGAAAAAAAAATGATTTTTCCTTCACTACATTCTACTTCTCACTTGCAGTTCCCTCTAAGGAAAAAACAAAACAAAACAAGTTTTCATGTTTTATTTATAATACAAATATTTTAAAAAGTATTTCTAGTATTAATTTTTATTTAAAAATTTGGCAAATGAGAAAAATTGGCATTTCTAATTAAATTATCAGTGTTTTAGCACTAAACACTATTTTCTATAGAAATCTGGTTTCTATTTGATTTTAAATCTTTGAGACACTGCATGAGAAGAAACTTTTTATAAACTTGAAGCAGAGTTTCTTATTTGTAGACTTTTAAAAACTATCTTCGATGAGAGTTAAATGAAATAATTGGAAAGTCAGCAGAAATACATAAATTATACTTTGCTAGGTTATAGCCTTACACATCTGCTGTGACTCTAATGCCCATTGATGAAAGATTTCATGACAGGGAGAATATTATTATTGTCTTTCCTGTAAAATATAACAAGTTAAGTAAGGTTATGAATCAAACCAAATTAACTGCACGCAGATGTAAGAAGCTTGGTACATGATCAAATAACAGATGAGAAATTCTTTTGTTTTCACTGGTGATTTACCTAATGGTGAGATAAACGTCTGATGACATATGTAGTCCAGTGTCCTGTCAATCCTTAGCCATTTATTTCATCACTCCTCATGTTCGTGACATAGCGGAGTAACTATTTGATCAACTATAAGAGTATCTTCATGGTTTCTGCTTAAGCAAGCCCAAAAGCTGGTTAAAAAAAAAAGTTGCAAACTAGATTTAAAGTATAACTATAAAAAGAGAATGCTTTGCATAATAATATATACGTGACCTAAAATAAGTTCTGGAAATTCTCGGATGAAATAATTAAATAAAATTTTAATAATTTTTCTTATAAGAAAATAATTCCATTAATATATTAACAAAATTTTATAGCTAGTCATGAAATTTGTTTATCAATTTATCTATACACATATATATTATACTATACTTTACACAGATACACATATACTCCTGATACGAGTTCAAATAACTTGCCCAAAGTCAAACTTAGTAAATGCTAGGACCAAGAAGACTGGCAAAAAGAGAGTGAAATGGTAGAAGTCTCAGCAATCTTCTGGTGTGGTGAGTTAGAGAAAATTGTGAAATAAAGTGAAGAGATTGGCAGGACTCACACCATGCAAATACTTATAAGTAGCCATGTAGATGTATTTCCAATAAATCAAGTTATATGTCATTATGATAAGTATTATAAAGCAAGAATAAACAATTGTCATTATATGGACACATCATAAATTCTGACTTAGAGAATATAGGATGCTCTGGGAAGAGATTTTTGTAATTTATGTAGCCCTTTAATGGGTAGAACAAGAAACAAAGATATTTAGAAATGGTGTGAATTAAGGAATAAAGGTGCAAGAGTACATCGTCTTTTCTTGAAAGGAGAAAAATTAAAGGTGTCTAGACCATGTGAGAAGGGTTGGTCATAGGTAGGCGTAAGAAGGTAGACTGAAACAGGTCTAGAATCAATGCTATGGATTTTAGACTTTGTTTGTAGATAATTTAAAGCCAATTTAGATCCCTGGGAGTTAAAAATGAATAGTTGCAGGATTAAAACTATATTAGCAGAGTAAAGGATAGGAGGAGTAGAGGGGAAAACAGGGCAACAAAGCCAGTTAGGTCGCTATTGCAAGAAGTAAGGCAAGAGTGAATGTCTTTGTCCTCATGATTATAGCTACTGGGGACTCCAAAAAGTCAAAAATCAGTTAAAACATAATGTGATAGTGAAAGAAACTATGGAAGCACTGTGGGTGTCAAAAGCTAACCCTCAAATTCAGTTTTTAAAAATTATTTTGAACACCAGTTGAAAGAGTATTTAATTGAGAGAGGCAAGCCTACATATAATACATATTCAAATATTTACTGTGCATATGGATTATCTAAGGGATTAGAATAGTTGTATATATTGTACAAAAGATGTTGCAAGGATCAAATAAAACAAGAGATGTGAAGGTTTGTAATAAACATGTTATAAAAATACAAGTCAGTAATATTATATTTAGTTCTCACAGAAACATTTTGCTTTTTTAATATAATTCCTGGGGGGAAAAATGTAATATCCCGATTTGTCATAGACTTTAACATAATTTTTTTAAATGGTGTGGCTTTTTTTAAATAAAGGAATTAGATATTTTTAGTGTGTATACCTGAAAGAGGGAGAAGAAAAGACCGAGAATAAAGAAACTAGGAAATCTACCCATATCTGTCAAGTAAAGCAAGTACAAGGAGTAAGGATAATCCTTTCATCTACCCTTTAAGCAATTTTCAAATACCTTTAATTGGATCTATACAATTCAATGCTCATGACCAAAAAAAACCCCCAAACCAAAAACAAACAAAAAAACCCAAAACAAACAAAAAAACAAATAACAACAATAAACACTACACATATCTTTATATGATATAGACATCCATTTTTCTCAAAACTCACAATATCCTCAATTTCTTGGGAGGTAGGTATTGTCTAGTAGATAGAACGTGATCTTTAGAGACATGCTAATCTATATGTAAACATGAGTTCTACCATTTAGTAGCTGTACAACTTTAGATAATATACAGAACCTCCCTGGGCAGCAGGCTGCAATTATAAATTGGAAGCAGTGAACATCTTTCTTTTAGGATTAGAATTAGGGGAAACTGAAATAATACAGCTAAAAGGCTTAGCATCAATCATGGCACACGGTGGTCATTAAATAAATGCTATTCTTATCCTTTTCAGTTTAAGGGTTTTTTTTAAGGTTTTATATTTCCTTTATATATTGATTCTGATGCATATTTCTTGGGATATAGTAAGTGTTCAATAAATATTTGTAGGAAGGAAGGACACAAACTTAACAGGTTTAGGCTGGGGTCTCTTTTTTTAATATTTTTTTATAGCAGTGGCATTCTTCCCAAATAAGTTTGGTAGGAATATTTTGTCTTAATGAGCTGAAAATAGCTAGGTGATTAAGACATAATCAAATTGTCATCCATTTATTTATCACTGGAAATACATTATATTATTTATTTAGGAAAACAAGGTCACAGTATTTCAACTGACCCTGCTGAAATCTGGTCTGATTTCTCGATCTTGCTTTGTCCAGACATTCCCTGATTGAGTGTTTAGTCATATAATAACCACTTTCAACAGCTATCAAAATTCAACAAAGTAATCAGAATTCTTCTCACTGACTTATACAAGTAGTGCTATTTTTTTTTCTTTTTTTTAATACTATTGACCAATGTTCCCAAATCTCCCAACTCCTGTTTAATTTCTGGTGAGCTCCAGGAGCCCCTACACCTAGAGTGCTACATTTGTTGTTGGCAGCTCTGCTTAAGTAGTGCTATTTTTGCTACTACTGTTGTTGATGGATTCTTGTTTGCGAAAGTATGTTTTCTCCCTTTCTCATTTCTGTGAAACCAGCCCCAGGACTTAATGTCTTACGACACAG
Source organism: Mellivora capensis (assembly GCA_004024625.1). NCBI lineage: Eukaryota > Metazoa > Chordata > Mammalia > Carnivora > Mustelidae > Mellivora > Mellivora capensis. Next base: position 74,920 of record PISX010008509.1, read on the forward strand.
CGTACCTAATATGCCTGTGTTCACAAACTTATTCTATCCTACGCTGCCATCTACTGGGAATATCATGTTGTTTAGTCATGGAAATTAAAGTCTGTATCATATTAAACTTTGTATTACTAGCTGTTTTTTAAGCAGTAACATGTTAGTTGGGGATCCATCTGAGAAACACTTTTTTGTGTGTTTTTAAGATAGAGAATGAGAAAAACCAACAACTCTTTTTTTTTTTTTAATAATACTTTGGCCTGTAAGCAACTCTCTGATTCATTCAAACTCACCAAAACTCATTACTGTCTTCGCTGTAGGAAAAAATTCTACAAAACCCATACCTCTAAGATGAGAGAGTAATAATGGCTCTTTTTTTAAATAGGGGCTTATTTTCCCCCCAAAAAGCAGCACAATTAAAGAATATAAATATGGCAAGTTAATTCCAAAAATTACATTAGAAATCTGCACAAGGAGATGTGGTACCCAGAAGTCAGGCTTGCAAAAGCAATGATAGAGGATAACCCTGGTAAATGAACAAGAATGTACAAGAAGTTCACCATGACAGGAGAGAGGATTCTAGCCAGAGTCAATATTATGAACAAAGACTTTTGCTTCTAAACAAAGACATTTTTTGTGTGTGTCAGAAAGAGATGTTAGTTTATTATACTTTGTAATTTGCTCTTCGTGTTTTGTATTTTTCAAATAATTCTCAGGTGATGATCTTATTTGAATAATTTAAAAAGAAGAAAGAGTGAAACATGCAAAGCACTCTACTCAGCATATAGTGTTCTTCATTTTCTCAACTGTACTGCTATCAGTTCCTACTAAATATTTTTTTATATTTCTCGGATTACTATTTCTGTCTTAATAAAGATTTCATATTATTGGAACCCTGATAGCTGGATTCCTGCAGTACTAACTCTAATGGGAGTTCTCTGGTGATGTGTCATTATGCCATTGGGTGGCACTTCTTCAAAAAGAGTAAGAATTGAACTGCTGTTTCTATTGAATTTGTTCATTGCTCATTAAGTCTATCAAGAATGACTTTAAAAGGCCACAGTGGAAGTGGAGACAAAAAATTGGGGAAAAAAAGTGCATCAAACACCTATTATTTTTATGTATTACAGAGGTTATCCTTACTGTTATCACAACAAAGCTGAGAGTCAGATGATGGCATCACTGTTTTTTATTGGGATACAGGATGTTAACCAAGATCTTCTGGTTCTAAAACTAATGCTTTTTTCCCTAAACCATCAGTCAGATAATTCAAGCTAAAAAAAAATTGCATGAAAAATATAGTAAACTAAGTGAAATAACTGTGTCTAAAAATCTACATTGCACCCATTCCCTACTCTTCTCTATAATTCATTTCATATCTGAAATCATATATCATGGAAGGGGATATATGGAATGTGCTATTGCCAAGAGGATCATGACAGAACTGTAGTGCTGCCAGATACTATGGTAAGCTAAAACTTCTCCCCAAGAATTCAAATGATTGCTTCCATAGTCATGTGTTGTTTTTCTTTTCTCTTCCTCATTGCAGAAATGGCAGAGTAATCTGAAATATCTTTAGCAGCTGATATTTTCTTCTTCTCTCTTTTTTAAAATCTTTAAATTCTATTGCTGTTGCAATAGAATTGTTGACTTTATTTTTTTCAAAGATTTTATTTATTTGAGAGAGAGAGTGAATGAGAAAGAGAGAGAAGGAGCAGGTGGAGAGTAAGAGGGAGGAGCAGAGGTGGAGGGAGAAGCAGGCTCTCCACTAAGCAGAGAGCCTGAGCCCAAGGCAGGTGCTTAACCAAGTCATCCAGCTGCCCGTAGAAGCTAATATTTTCTTAAGGAAATTTTATGAAAATGATTTGAGGATTTTTTTCATTTTCATATACAAAAGAAATACTTGTTAATTGGCATTTTGTTTAGATTAAGTTTTTCTTTTTGGACAAGGAGTGTTTACTGGGTAACTCAATGCAAAGCAGATGATTGATTTTAATAATTTTGACAATTTTGATAATTTTGATTAAAAAATAGGTGCTAAGTTTCTTTTTTAAAACTTTCTCTGTTTTTTATTCCTTTATCCATAGTGCTCCTGCCTGCTCAAGATTGTTTCCCCACTGCCACAAACATCAGCAGACCCAATCAAATCTCACTACCAAGGATCCTGGGGAGGTATCAAGGTAAAAGTTGACTTGATGTTTTGAAGGGGAAAATCTGAGGTTTAAAGCATTATGTAATGTTTATCTAATTTTTTATAAAGATAAACTATTGACTCATTAATTACTTATGCATATATGAATTGAAATATTTATATTAAAGGTTAAAATAAATATTTCCATTACTTTTTAATTTTCTTTATAGATATGGGAACTTACTGAATAATGATTCAAAATGAAACACAAAGTTAAGCTTCTTGCCTGGAAATCATCAGGTAAGGGCAAATATCACAGGTTTGACAGTAATTACTCTTTTTTCTTGACATCTGACAATAAAAAGCACTTACAAGTAAATTATAGTGAATAGTAACTCAGAAAGAGAAATGAAAGAATTTAAGCCTATCAGTTGAAAGTGGAAATGGAAATTGAGGGATAAAAGAGCTAACATTCAATTTTAAATGATTGACACTGGTGATATCAGTTATAAGGGAAATCATATTCTAAGATAGGCATAATCTATAGAGGTATAAATTGATGGTGTGTATTGGTGAGGTGGCATTCAAATTTTCATTGCTCTTTCTTTTTTCCTTTTCAGTGTTCTGCTCCCACCCCCCAAATTGGTGAAATTAGGCTGCATAGATAATCTAGTCGAGCTGTGTCTAAGGATATCTAGGGTGCCTGTTTATCCTTATTATAGTCAGGTATTTAACAAGTATATACTACATGACAACTATCTTCTAAGGGTTCTTCCATTACAATATTATTTAGCATTTATTTTATTTCAAATTGGAGTCAATACATTGAAACCAAAGCACAATATTTTACTGAATTAAAGAACTAATTTTTATGCAAAACTATATCTGGTACAATGTCTCTAGGTAAGTAAGATGTTTTCCAGTTAATACCAAAGTAATTAGCACTTAAACTAGTTTAATAAATATAATTCATTCAACGGGTTTTTATGCAACACTTAACTATAGAGTTCACTATGCAAATTACTTGAAAGAATTTAAAGATGTATAAACATGGTCTTCTCTCATCAAGAACCCAAATTCCAGTTGGGAAAATATGTAAGTAAAATATAGTAAAGAATAATGTACAGTAGTTTATAATTCTTCCAAGATGCTCAGTGCATGTAATAAGCTCCATAGGCATTCAAAAAACACTGCTAGATCAGTCAGAGGAAAACTTTATAGAAGAAACCCCACCTGGGTTCACATGAAGAATACATGTCCTGTTACAGAATATTTAGAACATATAGCTAGAGAACTGTAGAAAAGAGCTTGCACAGTCACGACTTCAAGGATGGTGTACAAACTCAAAATCTTTTATAGCTTCCTCTCCAGCTGGATGGACCAATTTTCTCTTCTCCTTTGCCTTTCTTATACTATGAGACTAGACTCAGATATCCTCACTACAACCCTCTCCCAGTGCTACCATCTAGTCAAAACTAGATGCATCTATAAAAATATACATATAACTTCATTGTAGTATGTATGACACTGTATTAAAATATACATGGGTGTCAGTGTTTTCCACTAAGCTATTCCTTTCACTTCTTAAACTAAAAGATTTTTTTTTTTAACTTTGAAGAACACTGCTGTGAAGGGAATATTTGCAACATATCCCACAATCTTAGAGCCTAGAGATGAAATAAATGACTTATTCCCCATTTTTACATGTCCAGTATGTCTCTTTCCTCCTTCAAATGTTATTTTTTTTTTTAAGATTTATTCATTTGAGAGAGAGAGAGCATGCATGTGACAGGGAAGGGCAAAGGAAGAGAGAGTCCTAAGCAGATTCCATGCTGAGTGTAGAACCCAACGAAAGACCTGATCTCACGATCCTGAGTGAACCCAAGAGTCACATGCTCAATGAGCTGTGCCAACCAGGCACCCCTTTCCTCCTTCAAATACTGAAATATTTAAAATATGGAAAAATACCTTTGAGGTATGTATCACCAAATTTTAACAGACATTAACTATTATTGTTAACCTCAAATTCACCAGTGAATTTAATTTCCAGCTAATTGGACTTATTTTCACCACTTCTCCTGGCATATTTTATGGCTAATTGAACCACCACATGAGCACCTTGATGGCTCAGACAATTAAGTGCCTTCAACTCAGGTCATGATCCCAGGGTCCTTGGGGGATCCGGTCCTGCATCAGGCTCCCTGCTCAGTGGGGAATCTGCTTCTCCCTCTGCTCCTCCCCCAACTTGTGCTTGCACATGCATTCTCTTTCTGAAAAGCTTTAAAAATCTTTTTAAAAAATAACTAAATAGAAGGAGTCAAGATGGCAGAGAAGTAGCAGCTGAGACGACATCAGGTGGCAGGAGATCAGCTAGATAGCTTATCAAACCATTGCGAACACCTACATATCCAACGGGAGATGGAAGAGAGGAAGAACAGCAATTCTGGAAACAGAAAATCGGCCACTTTCTGGAAGGTAGGACCGGTGGAGAAGTGAAACCAAAGCGACGGGAGGATAGACCCCGGGGGAGGGCCGGCTCCCGGCAAGCGGCGGAGCAACGGAGCACTAAATCGGGACTTTTAAAAGTCTGCTCCACGGAGGGACATCGCTCCAGAGGCTAAACTGGGGTGAAGCCCACACGGGGTCAGCGTGGCCCCAAGTCCCGCAGGGTCACAGAAGGATCGGGGGTGTCTTAGTGTCGCAGAGCTCACAGGTATCGGAGCGGGGAAGCCGGCTACAGAGACAGAGCTGAGGAGGGAGCTCTCAGCTCGGGGTTACCTTGAACCGGTCGAAGGCTGGGTGAGCTCGGAGCGCGGCCGGAGGCCAGGGAGACTGGAGTGATTGGGGCTTTTCTCTGAGGGCGCACTGAAGAGTGGGGCCCCGAACTCTCGCCTCATCCAGGCCGGAGATTGGGAGGTCACCATTTTCATTCCTGTCCTCCGGAACTCTACGGAAAGCGTTCAGGGAACAAAAGCTCCCGAAAGCGAAACAGAGCAGATTACTTAGCCCGGCCCCTGGTAAGGGCGGTACAGCTCTGCCTCGGGCAAAGACACTTGAGAATCACTACAACAGGCCTCTCCCCCAGAAGATCAACAAGAAATCCAGCCAAGACCAAGTTCACTTAACAAGGAGACCAGCGGAACTCCAGAGGAGGAGAAAGCAAAGCTAAGAATTCATGGCTTTCTCCCCATGATTCTTTAGTCTTGCAGTTAATTTAATTTTTTCTTTAATTTAATTTTTCTTCTTTTTCTCTTTTCCTGCTAAACTTTTTTAACTTTTACCCTTTACATTTTTAACATTTTTTAACTAGTTTATCTTAAGGTATTCCTTTCCAAAAAAATAATCTTTTTTGAACTTTCATTACTAGAGTCATATTTTATCCCTCATAGTATTTAACTTTATTTTTTGTATTCACATAAGGGTTTTTTTCTTCTAAAAAATTTGGGGTACAACTTCCTGTAGTGGATCTAAATACACCCTAAATCTAGCTCCGGGCTTGTTCTAGTCTCCAGCCTGAGCAAATTCGCTCCACTTTCTTTTTCTTTATTCTCCCAACCAACTTAATCAACTGCTTTTTTAAAAAATTTAAAAAAAAAATTTTGTTTTTCATCTTTATAGGCATATTCCATCCCTTCACTGTGTTTACCCTTATATACATTTTTCATTCTTTAAAATTTGGGGAGGTACTTTCCTCTAAGAGACCAAAATACCCCAAAATTAAGTGGGTGACCCTGTTCTAGTCACCAGTCTAATATATATATTTTTTCATTTTTATATTTTTTCTTTATTTGTTTTCTTTTTTTTTTAATTTTTTTTTCTAAACTTCTTCTTATCCCCTTCCTCCCCTCCCCCCATGATTTGGGGTCTCTTCTGATTTGGTTAAAGGGCATTTTCCTGGGGTCTTTGCGACCCTTTTAGTATTTTATTTGCTCATTCATATACTCTTATCTGGAAAAAATGACAAGGTGGAAAAACTCACCACAAAAAAAAGAACAAGAGGCAGTACCAAAGGCTAGGGACCTAATTGATACAGACATTGGTAATATGTCAGATCTAGAGTTCAGAATGACGATTCTCAAGGTTCTAGCCGGACTCGAAAAAGGCATGGAAGATATTAGAGAAACCCTCTCTGGAGATATAAAAGCCCTTTCTGGAGAAATAAAAGAACTAAAATCTAACCAAGTTGAAATCAAAAAAGCTATTAATGAGGTGCAATCAAAAATGGAGGCTCTTACTGCTAGGATAAATGAGGCGAAGAAAGAATTAGTGATATAGAAGAATGAATGACAGAGAATAAAGAAGCTGAGCAAAAGAGGGACAAACAGCTACTGGACCACGAGGGGAGAATTCGAGAGATAAGTGACACCATAAGACGAAACAACATTAGAATACTTGGGATTCCAGAAGAAGAAGAAAGAGAGAGGGGAGCAGAAGGTATATTGGAGAGAATTATTGTAGAGAATTTCCCTAATATGGCAAAGGGAACAAGCATCAAAATCCAGGAGGT
>PISX010008510.1:0-81559 GCA_004024625.1 Mellivora capensis
CAGGGGTACTGCGGCCAGGATGACGACTAGAGCCAGAAAGTGTGCAAGGGAGCCGAGAGACTGTGCGCCCGCCAGGAAGGTGGCCAGAGGGCTGTTGCATGCAAGGAAGTCAGAGGTAGGTACGGAAGTGGAGGTACCAGGCCAGGAGATGGGCTGTAACACAGGCCAGCTGGCAGCTAGCAGAAGTGGGGGAAGGGAGAGCTTCCTGCACCCGGCTCTCCCACCAGCAGCTTCACCATTTGTGGGAGGCCGACCACCCTCCAGGCAGCGCACCAAAGGCTTTCTGGTGTGACCTCAATTTACCCTCACAGTGACTCTGAAAGGTAGTAACATCATACCCCTACTTTGTTGTTGTTGTTGTTGTTGTTTTTGAGAGAGAAAAACAGCATGGGATTGGGGAGAGGCAGAGGGCAAAGGAGAGAGAGAATCTTAAGCAGACTCCCCACTGAGCGTGGAGCTGGACATGGGGCTTGATCTCACAACCCTGAGCTCATGACCTGAGTCGAGGTCAGGAGTCTGATGCTTAACCAACTGAGCCACCCAGGAGCCCCACCACCACTGTGTCATAGGGAAAACTGAGGCTCAGAGAGATGAAATGACTTGGTCAAGGCCACGTAGCAAGGGAGTAACAGAGCTGGCAGCCAGTCCTCTTGACCTGCATGTAGCAAGTGTATATGGCTGAGCATCCAGAACTTTCCAGCCCTGCGAACAGAGGACCTGGTGCCTGTAATCCCTGCAGCAGACAGATCAGGCTTCTCTTGTTCTCCTCCAATGTATCTCCAGGCAATTAAGTACAACCTCCCAGGGAAACACTTCTCATTACTAATTCTAATTTATCATCAATCAAAACTTTCAGAAAAATCTATACACTTTAGGTCTAATTCTTTGAAAGTGTCTAAGTACAGCCTGTAGGAATACTACAGAGATTTTTCATTTATCCCCTGTACCAACTCATTCATGGCCTATGGAAAGTATAATTAAAAAGGAGATGTCACCAAAAAATCAATTAAAAGAATTGAGCAACGCTAGAGAGATTTTACTTTTCAAGCCCATTGACAATGGAAAAAAAAAAACATTATGTCAGAAATTCTAAGAACAAAGGAGGATAAGGAGCACTTGGCCAATCGTGAAACGCATCCCCCGGTTAGCATTTTTAGAAGCATGGTCTTAGGGAATGAGTCACTAAAAGTGTCACTAAAAGTCCTATTTTCAACTTCCCTCTGGTCTTGTTGGATGGCCTTGGAATATTAGCCATGCCCAACATTTTCTACTTGTCCCCACCAAGATCCACTCACTGCCCTTCTCCAACCTGCTTTGGGCCCCTCATCAGCTGGGCTCCCTCATCCTCTGGCTTCCAGTTGGGCCTGACCAATGAGAATCAGTGGCAGAAGATCAAAGGGTGGAAAGAGAGAAAGAAAGAACTATCTGTTCCCCTGTCTCCTTTACTGTCTGGGTGCCACAGACCAAGTGTTTGTGTCCCCCTCTCCCCAAAGTCATAAATTTGGAACCTAACCTCCAGTGCGATGGTATTTCGAGGTGGGGCCTTTGACAGGTGACCAGGTCAAGAGAGCAAAGCCCCTATGAGTGGGATTGGTGTCCTTAAAAAAGAGATCCCAGCGGGCTACCTTGCCTCATCCCTCAGGTAAGGACACAGCAAGAAGACCACCATCTAGGAACCAGGAAGTGGGTCCTCACCAGACACCAAATCTGATAGCAGCTTGATCTTGGGCTTCCCAGACTCTAGAACTGTGAGAAATAAATCTAGCTGTATCAAGGCCTTCAGTGTGTGGTAGTTTACTGTAGCAGCCTGAGTAGATCAAGACACCAGGCCTCGGGTTGGTAGAGCCTGCATTCCCTCACCAAAAGGCACATCTCCTGCTGTGAAGTCCTCCTCCCACAGCTGTGGCATTAGTGGGTGCTAGATCTTCTTCCTCCCCTGGCTGCTGCAGGCCAGGGGTGGTCACAGCTCCCTGCTGTGGCAAGGTTGGGGCCCGTCACCATCCCTTGCTGGCTCCCTCTACCTGGCCAACAAACACTCCTGTGTGTGTGTGTGTGTGTGTGTGTGTGTGTGTGTGTTTAAGATTGTATGTATTTACTTGAGAGTGAAAGCAAGACAAAGAGCAGGAGCAGAGGGCAGAGAGAGAAAATGAGAAGCAGACTCCCCACTTAGCAGGGAACCTGATGTGGGACTCGATCCCAGGACCCAGGATCATGACCTGAGCCAAAGGCAGATGCTTAACTGACTGAGCCACCCAGGTGCCCCAACAAACACCTTTGTAAGTAGCCCTTTCCTTGGATTCTCAAGTTACCTGTCTAGGAACACCATCTCTTTGCCACCAGTGCCCTAATGGATGCATTCACATAACATCTGTGGGCCTCCATGTCCCTGGGTAATGGAATTTTGTTTTCCAACCATCCCAGAAAGACTCAATGATTCACCAAATATTTATGGAATGCTAATAGGTGCTGATGCTCAGAGAAGAAATGAGAAAGGCCGTGATGTGCTCGGTCCCCCTAATAGAAGAAAAGAGTGTTTCAGTCCCAGGAAGGAATGGTGCTTCATTCCATCCAACCCCTCTCCAACATTTCCAGCTGGGAGCTCAGGACTAGGAGGCAGCTGGACTCACTCCCCGAGGAGCACATGCTGTCCGAAGGTATAATTCCTGCGCAAGAAGCCCCAAACTCTGGGGAAGCAGGTTCGGGACAAGATGTAGAACAGAACTATTGCAAAGGCCAGAGATAAACTTGGCTTATGGGACCTTTAAGTGATGACGATAACGATTAAATGTAAAAAAAACAAATGCGTGGGTTTTGGATCCAGAAAACTTGATTTACAGGTCCAGCACTTTTACTTGCATGAAGAAATGGGTCTAAAGTTCTACACATAGGACATGGCAAACAGGGAATGCTAGGTTGGTGGTGACAAGCATGAGGACAACCATAGCTACTGGTTACAACAGGCCAAGCACCACTGGAAAGTCCTCTGCACATAGTAATCCAATGAACCCTTACAGTGACCTTACGAAATGGATCTTATTCGTCCTATTTTCCAAGTGAGGAAACTGAGTCACAGAGATTGTATTGGCCATTTCTTGTGGCTGCGGTAACAAATGAGTGCAAACTTGTTGGCTTAAAACAAGAGACAATTATTCTTTCACAGAAGCAATCTGGAGGCCAGGAGCTCAAAATCAGTATCACTGGGAAGTACCCAGTGTATCAGCAGAGCAGTGCTCCCTTGGAATGTTCTAAGGAGGAATCCATGCTTTGCCACTTCCAACTTTGGCAGCTGCCAGAACCCCTTGGCCTGTGGCCACATCCCTCTAATCTGTGCTTGTGCTATGGTCACACTGTTTTCTCCTCTTCTGTGTGTGTCTAGTCTCTCTCTGCCCCTCTCTTGCATGTGGGACCACCTGGATAATCTAGGATAACCTCTCCATCTCAAGGTCCTTGGTTTAATCATATCAACAAACACCCTTCTGCCATGTAAGGCAACATATACAGGCCCAGCAATAAGGACCTAGATACTTGGGGGCCATTATTCATCCTATCACAGAGAGATTAAGTAACATGCCCAAGATCACACAGATACCTATTATTGTTAATTCTGTATCATTGTGTGATTTGGGACAAATGAGTTAACCTCCTCTGGGAAATGACAGTGACAATCTCTGCCCTGTGGTCCACAAAGAAATAATAAGATTTTCAAGGAGAATGTCAAAGTACAAAGGCAGACCCTCTATTTCAGCTTTGTGCCTACCCCAGCCCATAATAGGCATGTAGGACAAGTTCATTGAAGGAACAAATGAACGTGTCAATGAGAGCACAGTACATTCACACCAGCTTCTCAGCTTACAAAGACTTTTCTATCTATCAACTCATTGGACCTCACAAGAAGACTGTGAGGTAAAGAGCATGGACCCTACTCTCCCAGTTTTATCCAGGTAAAACAGGCTCATAAAGGCTAATACCAGCCATCACATCAGCCTACATTATGGAGTGTTTGCTGTATGCCAGGTGCTGTGCTAAGTCGGCCCTTACTCAGAGCTGCATGGCTAGTAAGTTCTATGATGGTGAATGACAGAGCTGAGCATGTGAAAAAGAAGCTAGGCCTCTCTGAGCTCAGGGCCCAGGCTGTACAGCATGTGGGTGACCACACGCTCTGGATATTCCTCCTGGAGACATCTGGTAAACCCCATGTTTGTGGAATATGAGGCCATGTATTCCGATTTGGGGCTAGCAACTCCAGCGTCAAGAGAGACCTTGGTTCCAATGTGGGTTCCATTGCCCGACACAGGCTAAGCTACTGTACCTCACTGAACCTCAGTCTCTTCATCTGTAAAATAAAGATGGTAATGGTGACGACTTCAATGAGTTGTTGGGAGGACAAATCAAGGCAGTCTTTATAGGCACTTAGTATAGGCCAGCCTCTAATGTTTAGCGACGGCTGATTAAGATTACTGTTGTCCCTCTTATTACTACTGTCATTATCCATTGCATTGTTCTTTTTAAAGATATATTGATTTATTTTAGGGAAAGAGAGAAAAAGAGAGTGAGTGGGAGGGGGCAGAGGGAGAGAATCTCAAGGAGACACCCCACTAATCGTGAAGCCTGACACAGGGCTCGATCTCATGACCCTGAGATCACAACCTGAGCTGAAATCAAGAGTCGGATGCTTAAGAGACTGTACCCCACAAGTACCCCATCCATCGTATTGTACAGTTGACTGGGCTTTGGAGATTTCTAGTGCCTAAATGACCTTAAAGGATGTGGTTTTCCTGTCAAAACTCAAAACTCCTGGTACTTGGTACCCTAAGCTATCCTCTCATCCTTTCTTTCCCTCTTAAGGCTGGCTGATGACCCTTCACTTAGGCCGTTTTTGCTAGGTTTCGATGCCTTCCTGCATGGGAGGTGAGTGGCACCCCACAGAGGGGCTCTAATGCTGGGCTGACCCTTCTCCATGTCCTTGGCCTCCTTGAGCCCCAACACATTCCAGCTGCCCATCCAGTCTGCTACCTAGACACTGTCCAGTAGTACCGGGCTCTGGGCTATGCCTTCCCCTGGCAAAGAGCTGCCTTAGAAGCCTGGACCCTTCAAAGAAAGAGGCCTCCCCGAGGCCTCTGCCCCTTCCTCCTGAGGATAGGCTTGCAGCCAGCCACCTGCCCAGCCCTTGGGTATTTGGTATGGGCATGGCTCTGGGGCCCTTATTTATATCTTGTTTGGCACCCGCACACCCACCTCTGTTGTTTCACAGGAGATGAGCCCTCTACTGGGACAAGTGAGTCACCTTGCTGGTCACCTGACACCATCACCAGGCTGGCTAGGGACTGGGCCAGCTGTGTAATCTGGGAAGCTTTCCAATTCTGTATTTTAATAAAAACCTGAGCTGCAAACTCAAAACGGAAAGGGGCTGCCTCTGAAACTCGTTCTGACCTCTCAGAGAGCTCATGTTCTATATATTAGATTTTATATAATATAAATAATATCACACATCAAGAGTAGTAACGACTATTTAAGGTTTGCTCTGTCGAAGACACTATAATAAGCATATATTACAGCCATGATCTTATTTAATGTTCACAAGGACCGTGGGAGCCATTTTACAGATGAGAAAATGGAGGCACTTCTCGAAGGTCACCCAGCTAGTAAAAGGCAGAGCCAGAGTGCATACCGGGGCTGAGGGATTCCCGAACATGTGCTCTAGGAGCCGAACCACAGACACAAGTCGATATGAAGGAGCCAATTTCTCTGTTTCCTTCTGTTCGAATAGCTCTCTAAAGCCACTTGTAAAAAAGGAAGGCCTGTTTCCACCAGAGGCAGGCCCTGCCTATTCTGGGGCTCTGTTGCTCTTTCTTCTCACCTTGCTGACAGATTTCCCCTCAGAATGGCTTACCGCTGTGCAGTCCCTGACCTGCACAAGGCCCCTTGGCAGGGCCTGAAAGGCAGCCTGTGCCCTTCTCACCAAGCCATCCCCCCAGCCATCCCCCGCCCCCCGCCAAGGATTGTGCCTGACTCAAGAGGACACTTTCCTCCAGTTTGCGCAAAGGCCCTGGACAGGCTCACTCTGGTCCTGCTCAGGTCACGGTGGTACCCATGAGCAGTTTGCCGTGGGACTCGTTGACTTCCTTGGGGTTTCAGGATTTTCAGAGCATGAGGGAGTCACACAGCATCCCCATCTGAGAAGGGTGTGTTAACCCTGTCTGGGGAGGACAGAGAGGCCACAGGAAAAAAACCTCCACTGAACACAAATGCTTCAACATTAAATAAAGAGGCACAAATCAGCTATGACAGCGTTCATTCATCCAACAAGTATCTACTGAGCTCCTACTATGTGATGGGAATGCATGAGCAAACAAGACAAAAGCAGTTCCTGCCCCCCTAGAGTGCACAGTTTCGTGGAAGAGACTCGCCATAAAAGTAAATAAACAGCAAACACATAATTACAAATCATTATAAACTGTGCTAAGGAAAATACTAGAGAATTGTGGGAGAGGAAAGCAGAGAGGCCGCACCACAATTGCGCGGTCGGGGAAGGCCTCTCCGAAGGACTATCTAAGCAGAGTAAGGAGTGAGCAGGTTATATATTGGCGAAGCACAGAGGAGACCAGCATTTTCATTAGTGATAACACTGTGTATGAAGGAGGGTGACCAACTGTGTCCATTTGCCCAGGATTGAGGGGTTTCTGAGATCTGGGACTTTCAGTGCTAAGGTCCTGGGACAAATGGGATGTTAGCAACCACAGGGTGAAGGCCCTGTGGTGGGAAAGAGATTGATGTGTTGGAGAAATTGAAAGAAACAAGCAGGGTTGTTAGCTTAGGGTACAACAGGGGGAAAAGTATGAGTCGAGGCAAGCAGGAGCCAGATCATTCAGAGCCCAGGACTCTCCAAAGGACAATGGGAAAGCCACTGAAGGATTTTAAGCAGTGAGGTAACCTCACTTGAGCATTTTTCAAAAAAGATCCACTGTGTCAAGGATGCATACTCTGAGGGCAAGAACAGAATTAGGGGAAACAGAAGATTATGATGGTAATTCGGGTGAGAGATGATGGTGGCTCGGATCAGGGCAATGGGCGGGGTGGTGAGAAGTGGTGGGATTCAGGATATAGATTAAACAGAGGCCAGCTGGACTGAGCTTGGCTAGTGCAAACAGCTTCTTCCCCAGGGCTGTTTGTCAAAACAATCAGCAGCAATTGTTTAACAAAACAGCTTCCTGAGGCAGGGTTTAAAGCTTGGGGCAAACAATAGACTAACCAAAAAGCTTCAAAGCAAAAGCTGGGAAATGAGGTGTCCATAAGGAACTTTGAAGAGATCTGACGTATTCCTGAGAATCCAGAAGGCCACATGTACAAGGTTGTACATATACTCAGAAACACCCAAACTATGAATTCTGTTACGCTGAAAAGAAATTAAAAAAATATTTAAATTAAAAAAAAAAAGAAACACCCGAGAAGACCCTAATCTCTCACCTCTGGCTCTGTCACCCCAAAGGTACCACAACTCGGAAGAGAAGGCTAAGGCAGAGTTGACGACTGCCTGCCAGAGTGTGGCAGGTGTGCCCCAACATGTACACAGATCCCCTCAAAAGAATTAATGGATGATTTACCATGTCTAGACATGTAAAGAAATCTTTAACCACTAGCTGACCACTAAGCTAACCAAAAAGAGACCAGGGGCCACCCATGAGAAAGAATACAGGCTTTACACATTTTGTTCAGGAAAGTTAATAAACAAACAAACAACCACCACGACAGAAAGCCACAACAATTGACAGAAAGCCACAACAAGGGACGGTGGTAAAGGGAGCTGGGGGAAAACTGGAAGGTTCCATGTTATATGAAACCAGGAAAGGAGACTATTTCAAGAAGGCGGGAACAGTCACTTGGGTTGCATGCTGCCAAGAAGCCATGGAAGATGAGGACAGAGAAGTGACCCCTGGACTTGTTAACAGAGAGGTCATGGGTGACTTTGATAAGAACAGTTTCAGTTAGACAGTGGGATTTGAAGCCTGACTAGTAGGGACTAGAGGAGATAAGGGAGGGTGGACAGGGAATATAGAATAACTCTTCCGGTCAACTCTTTCTGAACAGAGGCCTTCAGGTTGCATCAAATTGAAGTAGGTGAACAGTACAAAAGGACTGTGGGCATACTTAAATCTTTCCTGAAATACTCCTCCCAACCTCCATTCCACTTTCTGCCTGGCACTCAGAAACCACTGGATAGCTGGTGTGCTGTTGGTTCAGGTCCTCCCTCTCTGTGCAGCTCACTTTAATCATTTGTAAAATGATAGCCTGGAGCCAGGTTATCATTCCCCAAAGCAAGTTGAATGACATACTAATTTCAACATTTGTTTGGTGAACACAAAGAACTTTGGGGACAAATCCAAGCAGCAAACAAAATTAAACAGATGATCTTTATTGCAGGACTTCTCAGAGCCTTTAATGGACTAATGTGAATATCCCTTTTCCAGGAGTGGGACAGAGTATGTATCATGACTCTCATCTAATTAAGGAAAGAAACTTTATTTCTTGGATGGCCTACAAACAACCTGTGAAAATAGTGTTCCAAAATACACATTTTGAGAAATACTGGATCTATAAAGCCTCTTCTAGTGATAATCTCCTTTGACTCTTACACTATTATAAATGTATAATGCATTGATTAATGTATGCTCAAATCAGTCCAAAATATTTTAAAATTATTATAATAACAACAGCTATTTTTTTTAATTTATTTATTTGTCAGAGAGAGAGGGAGAGAGAGAGCAAGCACAGGCAGACAGAGTGGCAGGCAGAGGCAGAGGGAGAAGCAGGCCCCCTGCTGAGCGAGGAGCCCGATGTGGGACTCGATCCCAGGACGCTGGGATCATGACCTGAGCCGAAGGCAGCCGCTCAACCAACTGAGCCACCCAGGCGTCCCAACAACAGCTATTATTTTATTGCATGCTTAGTATGGATGAGATTTGTGTAAAGTGCTTTACATGTATAATGAGAATAAAATCACCCTCCACCCCATTAAAAACATGAAAGTGGATGGTAACTTGTCCAAAAACTTGATAAAGTCCTTGTAGGAGGTCATTTCTGAGCCTCAGCCAGACCCTTGTTTATTTAAAAAAAAATTTTTTTTAAGCCCAATGCCAAGCATGGAGGTTAAGGGCTGGAGAGAGCTGAATTGCTTTGCATCAGAAAATAGCAAACATTTAGTTCCTTTGTTTCCAGGAGAGAGGGAGTGGAGAAGAGAGTCAAGAGAGGCAAGCTGAGCAACTGAGAGGGGGCTGCCAAAGGACTTTGCTACAACAACTTCTCTTTCCCCAAATCTACCCTGAAGTATGCTATACAATATAGGTTTCTGTCGTTGTTAATATTCCAGAGGGGGGAGGGGAAGTTTTACTGTGGCTGAAATCAAAGAAGGGGTTTGAAGTTTAAGTTTGTGTTAATACAAAACCTCAAAAGGCCATAATTTGAAGAATAGGAAGTCAGGAGTCAGGGGAAGGCCAGAGACAGAGGTCAACGTGCACTGTAACGCACCCCATCCCAACCTTGCAATGGGGGTTAATGTTGTCAAGATCTTAAGGGTTAGAAGACTCCAGCAGCTGACATCTGTGTTATATCAGCAGAATCTCACGTAATCTTCACAAGAGCCCTACAAGGCAGGTACTAGTCATTTTCCCTACTTTTCACCTGAAGAAAGTGAGTCAATGGCAGAGATAACAATGACTTGTCCAAGGTCACACAGCATGGCAGAGGCAAAGTCATGATTCTAGAACAGATCCAAGTGACTCACAAGCTCATGTGCTTAGCCACTTTCCAGACTGTTCCTTATAAAGGTCTATGGTAGAACTAGAGCGGGCATGAAATAAGACTCTATCTGTTTGGACAGGGGGCTCACTGATCTGGCCACAGATGCTAGGACAGCCCAAGGATCCAAACTCAGGCAGCCATCACCGGAGTGCTGAGGTTTCAACCGGGGTCACAGTGGGTGTCATAGTGCCCACCACACACTGGAGCCGCCATCCTCTGCTTCTAGAAAGAAATCACTTCCTGCACCCTGGCTGTCCGGTTATTATCCATTCTTCTAGACTAAGCCAGATGTCAACTCCCTGCTTCCCCTCAGACAAAATTACAGCACGTATGGTGTGTCCTTCTCCCCAGCTAAGCTAGACACTCCCCAAGAGAAGGGACCTGGAATTAACCTTCTCGGCATCCGCAGGAGCTAGCGGAACACGGAGCCCAGCAAACGTTTGCTGAATACAATTGAATTTTGACTCCTGTCAGGTGGAGACCTTCATGAGAAAGGATGGCACCCACCCCCCATGCCAGCCTGGTCTCCCCACACCATGGACCGCTGAGCTGCCTGCACTTCGGTGACTCTCACCAGAAGGGTGGGCAGGCCGTCCACATCCCTTTCGCTTTCTGTCAACAGTCTTATTTTTCTTGGTGGCACACAAGCAGGGTGGAGATGGGAGTGCAGACTTATTTTATTTTATTTTTAATCTTCAGGAGCCAGTTCTCTGCAATCAGCTCTTCAGCCTGAAAGGACAAAGCTACCTTAAATGGAAAGTCAGCCTGGTATAGCCAAGTGTCATTATATTAATATGCAAAGCTCCCAGCCAGCTAATCTCCACAAACCATTTGTTTCCTTAATTGCCCTCTCAGGGCAAAAGTGGAAAAAAAAATAGGGAAGATGAATAACAATTTTATTTAATTCACCCTTCTCATTCTCCCCAACTCCACTTAGGGTTGGCTCTGGGGCGGGCAATTTTCAGCTTAACCGGTCCACCCCCACTCCAGCTTCCCACACCCATGTCAGTATCTGTCTCTGTGCGCCTCTGAGTCTGTCCACCGACCCCACTCTGAGCAATCAGGGCTTTGAGCCTTGAGAAGATCCTCAAAGAGGTGGAAGGTGATGACAAAATGGCGGCATGGAAGCCGGTTTTTGTCCCACATCCCCAAGGAGCAAGGGCACCTCAGATTCCAAGCTCTGGTTCTGAGGCCCAGAAGACTAGGGTTCGATCCCAGCTCTAGCACTTATTGGCTCAGAGCTCGCAGGCAGCTCACTTGACCTCTCTGGGCCTCAGGAGCCTCATCAGTAGAAACAGGTAGGGCGGGTCCAGGGTATAACAATACCTGCCACCTCGGGTTGTTCATGAGGATTGAATTAGGTTAAGTTGAAGCCTGGAAGGACTTCACACCTGAAGGAGGCTGAATTCTTTTTAATTTATTTTTTAAAGATTTTATTTATTTATTTGACAGAGAGAGAGAGCGATCACAAGCAGACAGAGAGGCAGGCAGAGAGAGAAATGGAAGCAGGCTCCCTGCTGAACAGGGAGCCCGATGCGGGGCTCGATCCCAGGACCCTGAGACCATGACCTGAGCTGAAGTCAGAGGCTTAACCCACCGAGCCATGCAGGCGCCCCAGGAGGCTGCATTTTTATGGTGAAGTCAGTCAACTGCAAACAGGGTTTTCTTTCCCACCCATGGCACAGCCCGACCGTGAGAAGCGGGGAAGCTGGTGGTGTTTTGGATGGCGGTCTGGATGGCTAAGGGGGGAATGAACTTGGTGACTTCCCTGAACCAGCAGCCTAAGCCCTTCCTAGCCCCCATCTCCAGTCTCCGGAATGGCCTCTCTTGGCAGCCAGTATTTTTCCGGTAGTCTATTTGAATCTTAAAGTCTCAAAGTGCATCCCAACAAAATGGCAAAACCAACAGAACCCAACCAGAAAGGAGGGTCACTTGAGCACAATGTACCCCTCCAGGTTACAGGAACTTGAAGGCAGTCAGGCGTAGTAGGGTCACGGAGCCCCAGCCCACTGATGTGTGATGTGCTGAGCGTCACACGCATCTTTGCACAAACCAGGAAGTCTGAATCAGGACAGACCAGGGGAGACCCTGAAACCATCCCGCAGAGGCCTAGCGATGCCTGTGGAAGTGCCCTCAAGCTCCTTCCTAAGGTTTCAAACACTTTAATCCGAGTAACAGCTCTCCCCACCAGACTCAGCCACCGACAGACTCAACTCTCACCGGTCAAGTGGGAAGAGCAGAATCCACCTCCCCAGTGGAGTTGTAAGGATGAAATGAGACCAAATATGTTATCAATAAAAGTTGGTTTCCTACCCCTCGTCCTTAGCAAGGCCCCAAGTAAGGTCTTGGGACAAGTCCCCACTTATCCGAGACCCCCCTGAAGTCAGCCATCTTGGTTTGACCCCTGGCTCTCTAATTCACTAGCTGCGTGACCCCGGGCAGGTGACAATCTGGTTTCAGACCTGCAGCTTTCTCATCTGTAAGTCGGGGCTGATCCTAACACCTACCTTAATTAAACAAGAGGATTTCTATGAAGAGCTCGGCAGAGTGCTCATACACGGTAAACAGTACTGTTTGCTTACAGTAAAATAACAGTAAACATTACCATTTGTTTTTGTGTTCCTTGGAAATTACTTCTGGGATCTCCAAACATATTTGCTTTCCCTCTCGGTAACTTCCTGAGAATTTCCTATCACTTGTACCCACACCGCTGTGTTTACACTTGCCAAATGCTAAGTGGAGACAGGTGAATCCCAGTATCCCTGGGTCTCCTGGCCCTTCCTGCTCCAAGAGGCATGGTCAATGCTGGTGCTTTGGTCAGCCTTGCAGATGCTGTCACAGATCCCTCTACAATGTGGAATTGTAACCCAACCCTCCCCCAAACGCCTTCATTGGGTTTCATTATTGGTGCTCAGGGAGTTGGCTTAATTACGATTTTTAACGGCACACATGTTCATACAACTACCGTGTTAGTTGCCGTCTCCTTGAACGCTCTTTAGTATGTAATAAACATTATCCTTCACTGGAGCGGAGATCCGGTTTCTCATCTTTAGCACATTAGAATCACTTACAAACCTCTGCTTCCACTGACATAAAGAGGCTCAGCTGAGACCTCGTGGTTGAGGACAAAATGTGTTCTTCCTTGCTTCCAGGGTAGCCCGTGAGCTCCACGTGACTCTTCTGCTACAGGCAAACTCAAATTTTGAGAGCTGTTGTGGGAAGAATGGGATGGGGGCTTTGCTGCACCCCTTGGGGGTCCCTACGAGGTGTGAGTCAGATGGTTCTGTGCCATCATGTATGCCCACAGAGCAGTAGTGGCCAAATGCTGTTCCTCCAGCAGAAATGCTCCTGGATTCAGCCCCTGACAGACTGCCAGGCTCCCCGTCTCTTGGAGAAAGCCCTCTTAGTGACAGGGCTGCACGGGAGGGGAGCAGGATGTTTTTATTGAGTGAAAATAAAATTTTATCAAGTTAGAATTCACCATTTGAAAATGAACAATTCAGGGCCCTTTAGTACATTCACGATGTTGTCCCCAAGCACTTCCTCACCCCAGAAGGAAACCCCGTATGAGTCAAGCATCCACATTCTAGAGCCCTGCCCCTCCTTGCTCCCGGCCCCTACTGTGCTGACGTCTCTAAGGACTTCCCTGTTCCAGATATTTCATTTACAGAGAGTCACACAAGACACGATCTTTGGCACCTGGCTTCTTTCACTTAGTGTCATATTTTCTAGATTTATCCACGTTGTGGCATTATTGCACCTTCATTCCTTTTCTTGGCTGAATGCTATTCCAGTATGTGACTGCAACACATTTTGTTTTTCTGTTCATCAGTCTGTGACCATTGGGTTGGCTCCTCCTTTTGGCTCCTGTACATAGTGCTGCCACAAACACTGGTGTACCGGCATTCCTCTGAGCACCTGTTTGCAATACATCTCCCTGGAAGTGGAATTGCTGGGTCAGGTGGTAACTACGTGTTTCACTTTTTGAGGAGCTACCAAACTGATTTCCACAGGGGCTGCACCCTAGAAGATTTCCACCAGCAATACCCAAGGGGTTCAATTTCTTTAGATTTTTGCCAACACATATATGCCTTTAAATATATATATACATACATACATACATATACATACATACACAGCTGGGGTGCCCAGGTGGCTCAGTTGGTTGGGCATCTGACTCCTGATTTCAGCTCAGGTCATGATCTCAGGGTTGTGGGTTCAGGTTGTGGGATCTCAGGATTGTTGGGCTCTGCACTGGGAGTGGAGTGAGCCTACTTAAGATTCTCTCTCTTTGGGGTGACTGGGTGGCTTGGTCTGTTGAGCATCCGTCTCTTGGTTTCGGCTCAGGTCGTGATCTCATGGGTCACGGGATCAAGCCAGGTGTCAGGCACCATGCTCAGTGCGAAGTCTGCTTGGGATTCTCTCTCTCTTCTCTCCCTGCAACTCCTCTGGCACATGTGTGCTTTCTCTCTCTTTCTCAAATAAATAAATCATACACACACACACACACACACACACACACACACACACACATTTAACTACCCTAGTGGTTATAAAGTAGTGTCATTGTGGTTTTTATTTGTATTTCCTTAATGACTAATGACACTGAGTATCTTTCATGTGAATTTTGACCATCTCTCTCTCTCTCTCCATGTATATAGGTATAAATATATTAGAAATATCTATTCAAGTCCTTTGCTCATTTTGAAAATTGGGTTGTTCTTATATATTCTAGATGCTAGAGTTATCAGATACAAGATTAAAAAAAATTTTTTTGCACAAAAATCAGATGACCATAGACATATGCGTTCCTTTCTAGACACTTGGTTCCCTTGTATTGATTTACATGTCTCTGCTTATGCCAGTTACAACTGACTTGCTTACTGTAACTTTGTAGTACGTTTTGAAATTGGCAAGTGTTCAGTCCTCCAATTTCATTCTTTTTCAGGATTGTTTTGACTAATCAGGGTTCTCAGTAATTCCACGTGAAACCTGGGATCGATATTTTCATTTCTTCACAAACAGTTGTTGTGTTTTGAATAAGGATTGCATTAAATCTATAGATCACTTTGGATGGGAATGTCATCTTAATAGTGAGTTTTCCACCATGAACCCAGGATGCCTTTCCATTTGCTCAGGTTTTCTTTCATTTCTTTCAGGGAGCAGGCTTTTGGGGCCCAACTTTTCCCAGGGATGGTGGTGAGACTGTGTTGAGGTGAGCTGGATCAGAGCCGTTTGCATTGAGACTGGCGCCTTCTTTGATTAACATAGGCTGAGTTCAGCACATGCTGCCAACAGGAGTGAATGGGGATGAACTTCAGAATGTAGATGATGGTAGCAACTTTCAAATGGGGAGAAAGAAGCCCAGAACGGAAGTAGGGGGTGTCTCAGAGAGTATGGTTTGGTGTTCGGCAGATGTGGTCTGGCCCAGGCCAACAGTTCTCACACTTAAGCCTGGTCCAGTAAGGCTGGTCTCAGGCTTTTGGTTAGAACATAAGCCTATCTCCACTTGGGAGATCTAGAACAGTTTCCTCATTATAACTAGTTAACAAACTGGACACTGCGCAACAGAGACCTCATGAGAAGTGAAACCGTTCTTCCCATTTATCCATCCCTGTGAGGTACTGGGGGGCAGAAAGCTGGATTTGGGGGATAGAGGCAAAAAGATCCCAGGGTCTTCTGCTCCCCCAACGTTCCCCAGAAAGAGCATCTTTTGAACTAGACATCCAAAAACCTAGGCTTAAATTCCAGTTCTGCCACTCTACTTGCTGTGTGGCCTTAGAAAAATCATTATAATTCCCAAAGATTAGTTCCTTATCTATAATATAATATATATCCTATTTTATTTTCTCATATTCCCATATATATGTATAAGGGGTTTTTATAACAAATGCCTAACTCACAGGAATGCTATGGTGTGCAAACAAGAGGTATATGAAATACTCAGGAGATAAGAGCAGCATAGGTATCAGGTATCATCGCTGTCCCCACCTGGGATCCCAGGCGTGGGGGAGTTTTATCACCCTCAAGAGTCATTGAGGATGTTAAGTAGTTGGGGTCTATACCTGCCCCGAGTTCAGGCTACAGGGATCAGACCAGAAGAAAGTGAGAGACAGAGAGACAGAGACAGAGATTCCTATTCTCTCTGAAACTCAAGGAGGGAGATTGTTGTATAAAAGAAAGAAGGAAACAAGGAATGAATGAGTGAATGAGTGAGGGCAAACACAAAGTGAGAGGGCCTGGTGTTTTGCTATAAAGAGACCAAGGAGCGCCTGGGTGGCCTGGTGGGTTAAGTGTCTGACTCTTGCTTTCAGCTCAGGTTGTGATCTCAGGGTTGTGAGATCAAGCCCCACATCGGGCTCCACGTTCAGCGCAGAGTCGGCTTGGATTCTCTCTCTCTCTCTCTGCCCCTCCCACTTGTGCTTGTGCTTTCTCTCTTGGTGTCTGTTTCTAAGATAAATAAATATATCTTTAAAAAAAAAGAAGACACAGCGAGCAAACAACAAGTATATACTGAGTGCATGCTGCATGTCTAAGTGTCACACAGAGCTCCAGGAACCGTCCAGTGGGATGTACAAAGCTCCATGATGGATGGGGGAGGACAGTCTGGTTGGAAGGCTGAAGGTTACTGAGGAGAGTATAAGCTGGCTAAAATTTGGTTCCTGGGGCTTTTGGAGTTTCTACTAAGTAGGGGACATAGGATATATACATACAAATAACAGTAATGGGCAGAGAAGTTGGGAAAATATGGTTTTTTTAATGATTTTATTTATTTATTTGACAGAGAGAGAGCACAAGTAGGCAGAGCAGCAAGCAGAGGGAGAGGGAGAAGCAGGCGCCCCGCCGAGCAGGGAGCCCGATGCAGGGCTCAATCTTCCTGGGATCATGACCTGAGCAGAAGGCAGATGCTTAACGACTGAGCCACCCACGCACCCCCAAATGTGGGTTTTTTGAAGGAGGGGGGAGGCAGTATTTGTTTTCAAGCCTATCAACATCCCTGGCCAAGGCTGGGTGTGTACCAAGTTCACTGAAGTTTCTGTAGGTGTCAGCTTAGCTTTCACACTCTTGATCTGGCCTAGCAAAGGGGTTCAGGGGAGGACTGCCTCTTAATTGAGTCCTACCCTTCCCACTTATTGCAAAGTATATTAAAAAAATCAGTCTCTGCCACTTACCAGAAGCTCAGGGATCTTGGACAAATAAAGTAACCTCCCTAATAATAATACCTACTTCCTAGGGTTGTCATTAAAACACAGCCCCATACACAGTATATGGCAATTGCTCAATAATCATGCTCTTAACCATGATTATTTCATGGTTGGAAAGTCTGATGATTCATGACATCCTGGGATCAGAGGGGAAAAAAAAACCTGGGTCCATTAATAAACTCTCCTGATATCTCTATGAATTCCTAATGGAGCAGGAACTAGATGTCCAGGAAAATGTGGTCTAGACTCTAATCTTTCATTCCTGTAGAACTTTTGATCCCCTAACAGCTGGTCAAGGTCACTCAGATATTTGGGGATGGGGGCCACTTTTGATGACTACTCCTTCTGTGGTCTTTCAATCTACCTTAATGTGAAAGAGGGAAGAAAAGAAGAAAATAAAGGAATCGGTCAGGGAAAGAAATCAACCATGGTGAACATTTCTACTAATGACCTTTCAGAATAACGTCAAAGGCCACCCTTTGACAAACATGTTTGTTTCCATGTTATTCTCAGGACTCTCTCATGGTGCCCAGGGACGGAGGGACTAGGGTATTCCCACTTCCACACTGGACACCAAGCAGAAGTCCCTTGGAAGTACCCAGACCTTGGTACATTCTTTCCCCCATTCAGTCTGCAGATACTTTTCTGGTGAGTATGGTGTGCCCACCACCATCGGACAACCTCGTTGGGGGTTGGGGGATTGGGTCAGGAGGCAGGAAAGAAACAGACAGCAATGGAAATAGAGAGAGGATGGCAAGTGATAGTAACGTGGCAAATAAAAGGCAGGTTAAGTACGATAGTGAAGGACTCTCATTTCATTTGAGGGGCTCAGGGATGATCCAGTTGACGAGGTGACATTTAAACAGGGACCTGAATGAACTGAGGGATGGTGCTCTGTGGTACCTGCATGTCTTCACCAGCCATTCTAGCCCCGTGTTTATCCAACTCCTGACCTTTTGTCCTTCTTTCTCATTCTCTCCCCTCTTGACTCTTTGGTGCTTTCTCATGTATGCAGTTTGCATGGACTGTCTGGTTCCTCTATTTCTTGCCACTCAGGGTAGCACCCCCGCCCCCCTGTTCATCAAACCCTTGTCCTTGGGACCTCGCCT
Source organism: Mellivora capensis (assembly GCA_004024625.1). Lineage (NCBI taxonomy): Eukaryota > Metazoa > Chordata > Mammalia > Carnivora > Mustelidae > Mellivora > Mellivora capensis. The sequence goes on from PISX010008510.1 coordinate 18,110, forward strand.
TACCACCTGGCTGACAGTTCCTCTCCCACAGTGTGGATCAGACACCCCGTAAGCCGCCTTGTTTGGTTTGTTGAAATACTTAGTCAAAAGGCCACTTGATGGAAAGAGCACTGTGTGTTATACGCAACTGATGAATCACTAAACTCCACCTCTGAAACTAACAATACACTATATAGTAATTAATCAATTAATAATTAATTGAATTTAAATTTTTAAAAAATCACAAACACAAACAAAGAGGTCACCCAGACCTAGGGACAATGTTTTAGCCTGCCCAGGAAGATTAATCATGCATGTCTAAGCAGAGCAACAGCATTATCTTGCATATAATTCAGATATTGATTTAGAAATGCTTACCCTGGATGGGAAGAAAACAAAAAGATAAATATAAACATGACATGGCTAGCCACCTGCCTTTGGATGCTTTGACACCTGCTCATAACAAGAAAAGCCCCGCGGAAGACAACAGTCCCCAGCCTCACACCCAACACCTCATAGTGCTTGCCCATTACCAGGCAGATTTGCATGGGGGTGCATAGGAGGGCGTGTTTTCTAGACACACTTGCAACCAATATTTATTGAGCACTTACTATAGGCCAGGCACCACTTACTAGACCCTGGAAATAGAGCCATGTAAAAGACAGAAGTCTCGTTCATCTTGGAGATTTTCCTCTAGTCACTGGAGTCTAGTAGGAGAGCCAGGCAATAAATGCATGGTCAAAGAGACATCTAAGGTGATGTTAGATAGGAATGGTAATAGTGTTACGAGGAAACTTAAGAAGAGTAGAAAGATCTCTAGAAAGCTATGGGGCAAGGGCACTATTTTATATAGACTAGTCCTGGAAGGGTTTTCTAAAGTCACGTCATTGACAAGAGACCTGAGGGAAAAGGGAGGGAGTCATTCAAATGTCTAGGGGAAGAGCTTTCCAGAGAGAACTGGCAAGTACAAAGGCCCTGGGGTAGGAATGAGCTTTGCATAGATACAGAAAGACAAGGTCAAAGGGCTGAGCCGTAATTCTCAGTAGGGCATCAGTGCCCCCTTGAGGGCATTTTGAAAACATGAGTGGGTGTTTGGGGAGGGGAGGGGATTTGTTTTGTTTTGTTTCTCAATTGTTCCAGTGATTAGAACTTCCTACTTGGAAGAGGGGTGTGGGTGGCAGGAAAGATCGTATTTCATTTTGTTTGGAACTTTATCAAGAAATACATATCATTTTGGGAAAAAAACACATCACCGGCAGCAATGCAGTTCTGTGTATTAGAATAGCCTGTACCACATGCTTTTATCAAGCCGTGCCTCTCAGTGTGACTTTTCATTATAACGCAAAGCTTCTTACTACTTCATTACATTGGCAAGTGTAGCTATGGCCCAGGATTGACATATTGAATATTAAACTGTGATTTTGTTATAAATTATTTCCTTGTGTTTCTTTTATGTCATTTGGGGGGTATTATATTGATGTTTTTAAAATACGGGCATAGGCAAGTTATCTTATGTATACATTTCATTTCATGATAATAAAAGGGGCATTAAAAGTATTTGTTATCAAAAAAGGGTACTAGATCCTTTAAGTTTGGGATCCTCTAGGGTAGAGGAAGCGAGGGTAGAGCAGTGAGAAATAAGGTCAGGAAAGTAAGAGGGGCCAGGTCAGCCAGAGCCTCGTAGGCCATGGCAAAAGCTTTGGCTCAGACTTTGAATGAGACAGGGAGGTGACGGAAGGTTCTGAGCAGAGAGAGAAGACACGATGGGACTTGAGCATGTGGAGGACAGACTTTGGTGTGCATGCATACAAGCAGAGAGGTAGGCCGAAGACTCTTACAAACAATCCTGGGAAGCAATGATGGTGGCTTGAATCAGGATGGCAGCAGTGGAGGGAGTGAAAGGTGATTGATCTCTGGATACGTATTTTGCAGGAAGAGCCAGGAAGACATGCGGAGGAAACCACCTTTGAGCTGAGCCTTGAGAGAATGGGAGAGGGCGACAGGTGTGAGGACAAGAGCTAGGCTGCACGCGGTGTGTTGCATCTCAAAAAAGAGGGAAAAGAAAGAATCTCCAGGGTAGGTGGCATCACATCCCTTTCAGAGGCAAAGGGCCACAAAAGCCCAGCAGAAGAGTTTTGACATTGAAGCTCTTGAAGGCTATGGGGCAAGACTGGGACCTGCTCGGCAGAAGGGTTCTGCCTCCTTCTACTGGGTCCCTTTTTTGCCCCTGTGCTCACAGCACAGTGCTTCCATGGTAGGATGTCGAATGGATGGAGTGATGTATGGTAGACCTTAAGGAGGTCACTCCTTGTACAGAGAATTCCGAATGGAATTATTTTTTTAAATTTACAGGACATTTCCGTGTAGTTCTAGACTTGGTTAGAACCTTGAAAGCAAGAGGGGCAATTAACTGTAGAAATGTGCAAGAAACATACACTGCTTGGAGGCTGAGTGGGCTTTGCCACTTCTGCAAAGATTGCTGGCCTTTCAATGACAGAGAAGAGTCTTATCATATGATCAAACACTTAGGAGTTCCACTTTACAATTCTTTCCCTTCATCAGAAATCAAAACAATCATTTTCTCTTAACTTCATTGTTGCAGGAACAGTATCGATGACAGAAACTGGCTTTGCAAGACTCTATTGGACTTAAAAAAAAACTGCTCAATAAAATTATTGTCCAAAGTGTCTACTCTCCTCCAGCTTTATCAAAAGTATAAGAAGAAACTAGCTGGTGGCTGGATCACTTACATTTATAGAGCGCAGCGCTGCCGCTGAACAAGATCCATCAGGCAGCCTTGCTTTCCTGAAATAGATGAAAATCCTCCTCCATGCAGAGAGCTAGGGTTCCATCAGGTCCTGAGCAGCTGAGGTCTTCTCTCCATGCAGACGCTCTTCCTCGAGCTGCACCTAGCAGCTCCTTACCATGGGGGTTTAAAGACCTAATGAATGTTTTTGTTTGTTGGTTGGTTGGTTGGTTGGTTGGTTTTGGTAGTCTCCGTGCAGGAGCAAAGCCTGATGAAAACAGGTATCCAGGCTCCCCGGTGTCTTTGCTCTAAGACCCTAGGAGTGGGGGAGTTGAAGCATACCTTGGATCACGGCAGCCTCTGTACCATAGCCTTTCCCCAACTCCATCATCATGTTTCTGTAAACTCCTCTCTGCGTCATGGGTTCATTCAGCAGTGGAAAGAGAACAAAGTAACTTGACTGCAAAGTAAGGAGCCTTGAAAAATCAACCCTTATTCAGACGGGGTGAGGTGTGGCTGCACAGGATGGTGCAGAGAAACCATCCATCTCCCTGCCCCCACTCTAGGTCCCAAGTTTGGGATTTCTTTTTTTTTTTTTTTAAGATTTTATTTATTTATTTATTTATTTGTCAGAAAGAGAGAGCACACAAGCAGGCAGAGAGGCAGCCAGAGACGGAGAGAGAGGCAGGCTCCCTGTCGAGCAAGGAGCCTGATGCGGGACTCGATTCCAGGACCCCGGGATTGTGACCTGAGCCGAAGGCAGCAGCTTAACCCACTGAGCCACCCAGGCATCCCTAGTTTGGGATTTCTTAATCTGTCTGTGCTGGTCCTAAATTCTAGGTCCACTAAGATACTGAGTTTTTGCCCATATGGGCTAGACTCTGGGAACATAGCAGCTACCAAAATGGACCCATATTCTCATAGAAGAGACAGGAAATGAGCAAATAGGAGGTGTACCGTCAACCATCAGGAACAGGGTGCCACGGGAGCCCAGAGAATAGGGACTGCACCTCTTATCTGGGACACAGGGCAAGGCGCTGGGAGTGAGGGAGGCTCCGGCTCAGCCCTCAGATAGAAGAAGGATTCAGACAGGTGAAGAGGGGAAGAACCACAACATGTTATGTGGGAGGCAAACACAGGCTATAAAACCTACTGATCCCACACGTGTAAAGAACTTTCCATACGGGGTATGCACTTTACACGTTCATAGGGGCTATCTCTGGGGAGGGGGAGTAGAATTACGAGTTACTTTTAGTTTCTACACAATATTCAGTATTTTCCAGAATTCCTGCCATCGGCATACTGGCACCTGTAGTCAGAAAGCAAAATTTGATAATGCAAAGCAAACCTGTCTCTAAGCCCAGCCACGCCAGCCCTCACATGGTGGCCGCCTTCTCTATTGGAGCCCCTCAGGAGTGCTCTTCCCTAGCCCCTGGTGGCCAACCAGCAATTTCGAACCAGGGCCAACCCCCTCGCTCCTGGTCAGTTAATGCAATCCTCCCCCTGGGAGCCTTCTGTGTGGCTCCACACGCCACGCCAATCATCCTGTCACCTTGCCCATCTCCCTACATTTTCTGAGCCCTGATTCCTTTCAACAGCCCTATTTTTCTTTCCATAAATTCCCTCCCCTAGAATTGCTGTCAGATTCCACCAGCAGGCTTGTCATGGAGATTGCCTGTAAAATAATTCTTGAATGCTACAAACAGTGTTAAAGTCTATTTTCCATTATGAGCTCTTCTGGCCCAGACAGAGAAGACTACTCTGCAGTCCATCCATATGCGATTTTGAAAGACTTTTCTCTGTAATCGGCAACCTGCTAAGAGTATTTGCTCATTCTCTCCCATAGCTAATATTTCACTTCGGAGGCAGGAAAGGAATAGAGGCCTCACTCCTGGGTCTCCGTGCTGCCAGAGCCAGGGACAGGAATGAGGCCAACCCCAGGCCCCATAAAGTAACACACTGGGGTGTGCAGAATTCTGGTGGCGACATTTCTTCCTTTTCCTTTTACAGGCTCGGATGGCCCAAGTTCAGCCATTGAACTTCTCTGGTTTGAAGTTGTAGTGGGAAACCATACGGGAGAGCTATACTGGGTCTGGGGAAGGTGCGTAGAACCTGGAGGGAAAAGGTCCAGTCAGGGTGAAGCAGCAGTGGGACTCACTGGCACAACTTTCTCCATGTGCCTGCTCCCTGGTGCGTCCAAAGCCTTTGTTTAGGACAGCTGCACAGCTGTTGAGCAATTAAGTCTCGTTATCTCCGAATTTGCAAAGGGACGAAGATAAAGGTTCTCTTCTCTTGCTCAGGCCACGATCTAGGAAGTTGTGTGGAATAATTATAAGGGAAACCAGAAAGCAAGAAAGGACAGAATACTGAGTGAGTTCTAGAAACTGCCCTCCAAAAATATCTCCGACGGATGGAAGTGTTTGTCTCCCAGCCTTACAGCAAGGGAGTAGGAGGCTGCCTCTGAGGGCACCAGATGGTTGGCCCATGATGGTATCCACAAGCACGATCAGCAGCAGCCAAGTCGGCCAAGTCAAGACTTATGGCCCTTTGGCTACTGAGCGTGGAGACACGACATTAGTTTGACATTAGTTCTTCCAGTAGTGCTCAATCCCATCAACCCCTTCCATTTTCCTGGGCACCACCTGCCCAGTGGCCTTGGCTATTTCCACTTCCTTCCCTTCTCTAGCACCCTTGGGGATGGCATGGAGAGGGAATCGGTGTTAGCACATTTATCCTTGCATGGAATCTGCCGTTCCGACCTTAGAGCCAAGGGGGTGGGGCGCCTGGATGGCTCAGTGGGTTCAAGCCTCTGCCTTCTGCTCCGGTGGTGATCCCAGGGTCCTGGGATTGAGCCCCGCATCGGGCTCTCTGCTCAGCGGGGAGCCTGCTTCCTCCTCTCTCTCTGTCTGCCTCTCTGCCTACTTGTGATCTCTGTCTGTCAAATAGATAAATAAAATCTTTTTTAAAAAATCCCCAACCTTAGAGCCAAGGCACAACAATGATTTTGGTTTGTGTCGATGGCTGAGGTCTTGTTTCTATGAGGAAAAGGGACAGCCACCTCCAACGTGTGTTTCCTGTTAAAATCCTGCCTTTTAGAGTGGTAGCCTGTAAAATTTTATTTGGCACTTTTGGCCAAGGAATTTCAAGGACTTAAAACGTTGGCCTCCTCATCCAGCAAATTCATTCTAGACCTGCCAAAAGCCATGAAAGTCAAAACTGAGGAATGGGTTTCTAGACCAGTTTCCCCAGTAAGTCTCAACCTTTTGCTGGGGGGTGGGAAGGGGCAAAAGGAAGAGTATAATGGAATCTGCAAAGACGGGAACAGAGGTAGTGCATGGAATCAAATCACAACATTCCTATAGTTGTTGTTGTTTTTTTTTTATATCAACTCTAGAGAGTAAAGCTCTGAAAAATCTTCCTGGCTAGAGAGAACGCGCAGAAGATACAGTAAAAAAATAGTATAGCAGGACTAAGTCATAAAACGGAAGTGAACACTGCCTGCCAAGATCTGCACTGTTGATACGAGGAGAACCAGGTGAGAGGCCACCGACAGGTCAGCGCAAATCAACCGGCACCATTGGAGACACTGTCCCTGATGCAGCCCCTCTGTCTGCTAGAAGACCAGCAGGGCAAACTACCAAGTCAAAGCGAGCGGCCGGAACCACAGCTGTCCCGCGTTACCCTTGAGGTCAAAGGCCACGTCTTACCCACAGCTCCATCCCCAGTGGCTGGAGCTCGGCCTGGCCCATGATGGCTTCCCGATAAATAAATGTTTCTTCTGTAAACACACTATGAAAAGACATAGATCAGCAACACCCCAGATGTACGTGGTCAACTCCCTTTATACCTTATTTCTCCCTCCATTTGTACTCAACAAAATAACTCACTTCAAGAGTGACAGAGGATATATCAAGCAAATTGCATCCATTTGTATTTGATCTACTCAAACAAGGCAAGGGTAGGTCCATTTTCGCCAGAACATAGTGCCTAGAACAGTAGCATAATGGGGACTCAATAAGCATTTCTTGTACGATTAAATGTAGGTGTGACGTCAAAAGTACATACTAAGAAAACACCTTACAAGAGTAGCCCCAAATGGATGCTTGATTTTGCCCTATTTTCAGCTTCATGTTCAGAAACATATCAGGTCCATTAAGACAAATCAAGTCAGCCAAAACCAATACTGAACCACTCTTGCCAGGGGAAGGTGGGCTGCCTTCTCAGTGCCTACATCAAGTCGAATATGCCCATTTTTTTTTCCGGTCCATGATCCATCGAGGAACATTGCAAAGTCATTCCAGGAGCCACATTATATCTGAAGAGCCAGTGGGGGAAAAACAGCCCCAACAGACTTTTAAAGAAATAGAGCAAATGAGAGGTATTTACCAGGAACCGTTTGCTCGGTCTGGGTCTGAAGAGCTTCCTCATTTCTCCTCTGTACTGTGGGGCCGTCTCAGAGACGGTTTGCATAAGTAATGCATTTATTTACTAATCTTCAAAGAGTCTCTATTTTTCCTGCCTTCCCACTGTAGTCATTAGGGGTCACAACCCTGCAGGAAATATGGGCTGCCATGGAAACACAAAATGGCTGCTGCGGGGCTTAGCGTAATTCCTCCCTAATAGAAAAACAAGGAGCAGTAAATCCCATCTCTGATAAACTGCCTTATTGTTTTACAGAGCCTCTACCTGGGAGGTGGAGAGCCCCCAGAGCAGTTTTAAATGATACAAATGTGATCTGCATCTGAACTGATTTCTCATTTTGCACAAGGAACCAGGTAAAATCATACCGGGTCAAGTCAAATTCCTTGTCGTGTTTAAAAATCATTGGCATTGCGCTCAGTCATCTGCTGGGCACAGCTATCAGATGCTGCGTGGCACTGGGCTGGGGGCTGGAACAAAGCAAATCATGTCCCCCAATCGCTTTTAATCCCCACAGAAAACTACAAATGAAATGCACCAACCCCATCATTTTCAACTCTTTGGCAATGCTTGCTCTTTTGTTAGTTTACAATCTTGTGGATGGAAAGTGGGGTGAGCCTGTTCGGGGCTAGGGAACCGGATATGAGAGAAAGACATCCTAATATCGACCTCCGAGGCGCATCCCACGCAACAAGAAAAGTTTCTCTTGCTTACTCTTGGGGACAAAAGAAACATAAAGTAGTCAACAGAAAAGCTACTGCCCAATTATTTTGTTCTGAAAGGGAAATGTTCGGAAGAATATCCTGCATGTACCAATGATTATGTAAATTGAATTACCCTGTAAGTGCTAAAAATCATGATTCTTGTCAAAGTACACACTCATCAACGTGTCAGCCTTTGAGGCCCAGGCACATGGTCACCCCCTTGGGCCCTGACAGGAATATCCATCGGCAAGATGATGAGTCTTTCTTCAAATGACTCTAATTCTCCCTCAGATCTCCGAGGCACGCCTGGAATCTGTTCAGTTCTTCTGCTTTTGTCACATCTCAAAACTTGCGCTCTACTCACCCAGACTGCCAGTCTCACTGTCCTCTGAATATATCAGACTGTTTTGCCTCCATATCACTGCACGCTCTAGCTTCCTATGTTGCTGATTCTCTCCATCAAAATTCCATGAATCCTTCAGCTTATTACCATACATTTGGACATTTAATTACAGTCTGCCACATTCATTGCCTGCCAGTTGTTCCCTATATACAGATCTTGCTTCCCTAAAGGAGATGGTCAAATCCCTGAGAGCAAGCATCAAGAGTCTCTCATGTCATTGGCCACCACACTTTGATAAAGCAAGCTGCCGTGATGGAAAGGCCCACAGGGCAAGGAACCGAGGGTGATCAATGGCCAGCAGCCAGCAAGGAACCAAGGCCCTCCATCCAACACCCCTCTAGGAACTGAGTTCTGCCAACAACCCCATGAGCTTAGAGGCACATCCTTCCCCAGTTCAACCTTCGAATGAGATTCCAGCCCTGGCCAGTTGTAGCCTGTGAGAGACCTCTGAGCAGAGTACCCAGCCCAACCAATGCCTGAATTTCTGACCCAGAGGAACTGTGAGATAATATATGTGTTTAGATAGAAGCTGCTAAGTTTGGGGATCATTTGTTACACAGCAACAGATAACTAATACTATGAGCCTAGCAACTGGGTTCATAATGCAGGCTCTATAAATCCTTGTGGAGTTAGAGGTATGCAAGAGAGAATTCAATTTTTGGTGTATTCTCCAGTGACTTCAGGGTTTGGGGAAATAGCATCACATTTCTTGTTAGATGAAGGCCAAGAATATGATCATCTGTGTCAGTTGCCATCCTCAGAATATGGAGAGTGAAGACCAAGGAGTCCATTCTCATTGGCCCCTTCATGGTTTGTACCAAATACGAGTAACATCTGTGGCGCTCACACAGGACTGTCTTACAAGCATCCAGTTCACCAGCCCCTGCTTCTGATGGGTCCTCTCTGCCCACAAAACTAAGTCCAATTCCTCAGCCTGTAGTTCAGGCGCTTTCTCAGCTGGACCCCAACTGCCTCCCCAGCCTTGTCTCTCACCATGTGTCTTTCTCAGCCCCAAGGTAGTCAGAGTGATCTTTTAAAAGCCCAGATATGGCTGTGCCCTTTCCATGCTTAAAACCTTCCAATGGCTTCTAGATCCTCTTAGGACAGGGACTGGACACAGCCCAGCCCCTGTCCATAGCAGCAGCCTTGTCTTAGGCAACTCGTACTGAATTCTCTCCTCTCTAGGCACGATGGCCAGCTTTCAGTTCCTGGTGCTAGTTACAGACTACTTGCCACCAAGCCCTCAAACATGGGACCCCTTTGTCACCTGCTTAGCTGCTACCCATCTTTCAGCTCTTGCCATAGCATGACTCCCTCGTAAAGGCATTTGCTGACCTTCCTGACCTGGTCAAACACCGCATCCTAGGTTCCCATGGCACCACATACCTCTCCTTTCTAGGACGTGTCATATTTATTTGTGCGACATATTAATGTTATAGTGTCTGTCATTCACTGTGATGTCAGTGGGCCTGATGAGGCTGGGCCTTTGCCTGGTTTACTACTATATCCCCAGCATTTGGCACACACTAGGTACTCAATGTATATGTTTGAAATAAATGTTGAGTGGAAGTGACCTCTCTTCTTTAAGCTTCCATTTCTGGCTCCATCTAGCAAGAGGCTATGTTCCGTTCTCTCTTCCAGTGAGGACGAGTTTATGGTTCCAAGTTGGACACCATCCCACCTTTCATCTCTGACTCCTGAGGCAGCAAGCTTTCTGGATCACTGCCCTCTATTTGCTGAGCCTCCTAAAATAAAGGGTAGATCCCTGGTCCACTTTTCTAGTTCCAGAAAGTAAACATTAAAATTCAAAAGAAATATCAGAGAGTACAAAAATGTTTCTCTTTTGAAGTCAAAAGAAAACCCAGGGAATTAAACAAAGATTCCAAATTGATAAAAGTGTATGAGTCATTTGTTTGTTTGTTCATTTGGTTGGTTGGTTATTTAAATCCGATGATGCCCTAGGAGCTGTCCACACCTTTCCTGGGGTGAAAAGCTACTTGTGAGTGCATCCTCGTGTTCTGATGGCTTTAGTCCTGTGGGCACTCAGTAATGATACGTATTGATCTCTTCTGGAAGACGTCACTGAGAAAAAAGAGCTACAAATGAAACTGGATGTGCAGCTTAAGGTCATGAACTCTTATGATGTTATACCTTGGAAGAATCTTAGAGATAATCTGTTCTAAACTCCTCACTTTATAAACAGGATCCCAGGATCCCGGGATCACGACCCGAGCCGAAGGCAGAGGCTTTAACACACTGAGCCACCCAGGCGCCCCACATTTAAGAAAGTTTTAATCGAATGAATACTAAGGAGAAACCAGTACATGCAGACTAACTCTCAGAGTATTGTGATCAGGAAACTGAAGTACAATGAACCCTTCACACTCAGGAAGGACATCCAGGAAAGTTTACCTCCAACCTCCCTCCAGTTCACCAATCCCACAATTACACAAACTGGCATGCAGTTTCTTCTGCAAAACTTCTATTTTCCTCCTAAGAACTATCACCTTCTGACGAAGCCAATTGCTCCCTCCCATCAGCCTTGAAGTATATGCAATTCAAATTTATGCCTCAGCAAAATTACAAATTACTACATGTCATGGGCCTTTAAGACCCAGTCATGAATACTTGAAGCTATGAATATGATATCAAAAAAGGCCCAGGGTCTGCTGATTCTTTAAAGTGACAGTCTCACCAGACCTGGGTGGGTATTTGAGTCTCAGGTCCTCATTTAGGGGAGAAGCCACACTATGCCAACATGAAATCAGGAAGACTACGGGCTCGCAAGCTGCATGTGAAAGCCCAGAATGTGTCGAGGGGACCTAGAAATGGGAGAGTAAGAAAAATCAGATCCGTCTATTTTGTCTGCAGCTATGATCTGGGGATTGGTGCCCAGCCCTGTACTAGGCTATGCAGTGGGGATTTACGAAGGAATATATAATCTGGGTTCCTGCTCTTGAGGAACTTAAGAGTGAAACTGGAGAGGCCAAGCATGTGCACTGGAAATTGGTAAACAGCAGTGCGAGGGAAGAGAGGATATTTAACAGCGTGGAGTGGAGAGGAAAAGTATTTGAGCAAGGGAAGACGAAGTGGGCTAAAACAGACTTGGAAGGCTCTTTGCAGGAGCCCAAAGATGGACTAGGGTTTGGCTACAGCTATCCTAACCATTAAGGGGAACCCAAAGGGGTCTTTTGCCTATTTTGAGTTTTATATTTTGATCCCTTTGGAAGAGAAAAGAATCCCCGGTGTTCCCCAGCATGGGAACTGATACAAGGTGGGAGCTCTGTCGTCCCTTATTTGCACAGAATGTCGCTGAAGCATAACCTACATACAGAAAAGCGCACAAATCCTGAGTGTTCTGCTGGATGAATTTTCACAAATCGAATGTGTTCTTGGAACCAGTGCTCAGATCAAGAAACAGAACCCAACCAGCACTCCTGAAGTCCCTCCTGTTCCCCCTCCCAGTCACCGCCCCACCCCGCAAGGTTAAACAGTTTCATTTTTCGTGGCTTTGAACTTTATATAAATGGAATCTTGTCATAGGAGAGTATGTTCTCTTTTGTGTCGGGCTTCTACCACTCAGCATTGGATTTGTGAGCTCTGTCCCTGTTAGAGTACGTAACTGTGGATATAGACCTTTAGGGAGAGGAATTAGGCGGTTTCATGAGAGTTCAACACAGTTATGTGTCAGGAACACACAGAATCATCCACTCACTCCTTCTGGAAACAACTGAGTGGAATAGACATTCAACAGTGGAGGAAGGAAGGAAGGAATGGGATGGAGACAGGGCCTCCAGAGCCGGGTCCTTGAGGGAAATTGGCTCCCAGCAATTAGGTGAAAGGTGAAGGAGACAAGAGGTCTGAGTGACAGACCTGATTGAGATTAACATAAACCATTAGGTTAACCCAAGGCAAATCGGAGTGGCACTTGAAATTTACATAAACGCTATACCCCGCTGCAATCAAGGTTCTGGTAGAAGAAGAGAACTGACAAAAAAAAACCCCTCACAACCTGAATTGAAGAGAAACAAGTTGACCCTAAACTGTCTTTGTCTGGTAGGAAGGAAGGAGATTTTTAGACAAGATTATCTTAAACTCAGAATAGATTTCTGTACTCAGTGGTTGCCCTGTACTTAAGACCACCCTTCCTTTTTGGGGGGGGAGGATAAATGGTATAGGTCCTGCTGGTATTTCTGCCAATCCTTTCCCTCCTCTCAGGTTCCCCAGACTTTCTGAGGCTTTCTACTGTGGGCCAGGCACTCGGCTAGTTGTACAGGGAACAGACTAAGCTTCTGCCCTCATAGAGGTCAAGAGCATCACTTCATGCCGCGCAACAGCCGTCTGGCACAGCCACGAACCACACAGCTTGCCCCTGCCGGCTTGTATCACCAGCGTGACAAGCTGCCCCTGTCTCTCCCAGCCCTGCTCTCCACTCCACTCCCGCACGGGGAATGTAGTAAATCTGGTCAATCAAGGCGGATGGGATTCAAACTCAGCCTGTCCGCTCCTAGAGTTTGGGCTCTAAGCAGTACCCCATGCTCTGTCATATGTCCAGGCTCTTCTGTCATTTTCTCGCCAGGCCTGTGAGGGAGGTGTTCCCCCATTTTGCAGAAGAGGAGACTGGTCAGAGAGACTTGCTGAATGAAGTTCTCACCGCTAGCCAGCGATAGAGCAAGATGTCAATGCTGCTTCTGTTTCTCCATAAAACCTCATCTTGAAGCCCGTGGAGTAACTTTGGTGGCTCAGAGGGGACCCAAGGGGGTTCGTTTTGTTCAATCGTGGTAAGGCTTCTACCACCAAGTTTTCGCCACTTTGTCCTCTCTCTACTCAACCAAGGGAAGCAAGGTCCGAGTCCTCCGAGACAAAGCTGAGAGATCAGAACTGTGACCTGCTTGCAGAAGGGGTGGGGGCGGAGGGGTTGGACATTTTGGGCTCAAAAGACAAATACTGTAGAGCAGTGAAGGGCATGGGAATGAGAATGTAAACAGCCTGGGCCTGAATCTCCATTTCTGTCACTTGCAGGCTGTGTGACCCTTGGGAAAGCCACTGAACCTCCCAATTTTCACATCTATAAAATGAAGATACTGGTTCCTACAACACACAGGTTTGGGGGGTTCCTGAGTAACAATTCTTGAAAGCCACCTGTTGTGGTACCTAGCTTAAGGGAAATGCCCAGGGAATGGCTTGATATTCTTTTAAGTTCTCATTCTTGCCCCTTCTCCCTGATCAGCTGGTGCCTGGTCTACAGTCCGAAGCCCAAAATGCTAGTTTTCATTCGGGAGAAATGCTGGACAGGGAGGCAGACCAAAGCCACTTTCAATGGCAACATGGATTTTTCAAATCTAAAATTCTTCCTTGCACAGATGGGCTGGCAGATGAAGACTCGGCCCAGACTCCAAACCAACCTTGATTTTCATAAATGACGAGAGGCTGAAGTGTGTTGCAACTTCTGAGGGTAGACCATTCCCCTGATCTTTAAGGATGCTTAGCAAAATGATAAATGATTACACATACAGCTGACCCAAGGCTGCCCGTAGGTTCCCAAGATAATCACTTCCCAGAAGCAATTTCTGTTGAATGTCTGATAGCTTCCTGGGTACAGAAGGAGCACTACCTCCTTGCCACTTTCAAGACAGGGGGTGGGGGTGGGTGGAAAGTGGGAGGAGAGGGGATCTAGGGTGGCCCGGGCTCCCTGTGGCTTACCAGCCCATGGATTCTGACTGCTGGAAGCTGGAGCCATTTCAGCTTGTTTTATAGCAATCAGCGGTGGTTTTGTGCAGTCCTGCTCATTTCTTGCCATTCCTCGGGAGATGAGGGTAGAGCTATAGATCAGATTTCTAAAAGCCTCTTATCTTTTTATAGCACCAACCGGAAAAGCCACTTCCTCTTCTCCTGGTCTTCTTGAATTGGAGTTCCAAATGTCACTTGGGACAGAGCTAGGAATCAAACATGATTACTGATAATAATAATAATTATTTAAAAATGCTATTTATTGTGCTGGACACTTAGGCAGAGCACTTTGCCTGCATGAGCTTATTTTAATGTTCTTAACCACTATATGGGTCCGGTCTGTGATGACCCTTCATTTTATAGATGCAGACACAGGCCAAGCAAGATTATGTTAACTTCTGAATGGCTCACTACTTGGGAATGGCAGACCCAGGGCAGGAACCCAAACTATTTTGACCAAAACAATGAAACGAGGCTTCTTTTTGGGAAGAAAAACAACTTTTAGGATTCAGGTGATTGCTACCGTTGTGTGAGTAATTCTGCTGGTGAATGTCTACCCCTGGGTTGAGTCCCTACTCTCAGCAGCCCTCAGCAATTCCTACTGAACCAGGATTTAGACAGGGAAACTCCCAAACCCCAAAGAGGATGGAAAATAAAAATGAAACAGTCTCATGATACTTTACATAACGAGACAACATTTATATGGACCGTGTTTTTGCTGTCTCACTACTAAATTTAAAAAAGATCTTATGACCTTTTTTTTAAAGTGTAAGACCAGAAAGCACATATATAATGATTATAGAAACACAACAGTGTTTCCGTGGAAAAGAAATTTTAAATGAATTTCAATGAAGTGAAAAAACAGAACACTGAACGCTTTTATTGGAAACGAGCTACCCTTGTGAAGAATTACTTTGCAGCCCCTGAATTTCAAGTTCTAATAGCTGTCAGATAGCATTGTCATATTGTGGAGAAAAATGTGCTCACTTTCTGCAGATGGGCCTATTTCTGGCACTTACTAGCTGAAAAATCACATGTAAAGAATTAGGTAAAGGATATTATGAAAGGTCTTGGGATTCAGGAAGTACTTTCTCCTGGATTTCATTAAATCTAATGAGTCAGATCACTTTGGAGCCTTCAGATTTTATACATAGTATCTTTTTTTAAGGGATATCTATTGGATCACTAATAAAAGAAAAAAAAAACAATTTTCTGTTTCTCCCCTCCACCAAACAAGCTCTTTGAAGAAACAGAATCCAATCCCTTTCAAAAGCATGCCTTTTGGTGGCCATTTTATTTGCCCCCAAACACTTGGCTTGAGCCCACTAGAAAATCCTAGCGCACAGCCTCTACTGAGGGTCTCCTCTGCAAATGAAAGCCTGACAAGGAAATCATTATGGACTTTGTTTTTATTTTGTTTTTAAGATTTTATTTATTTATTTGCCAGAAAAGAGAGAGAGAGAGAGAGAGAGCGAGCACAAGCAGGGGGTGTGGGAGAGGGAGAAGCAGGCTCCCCTCTGAACAGGGAGCCCAATGTGGAACTCGATCCCAGGACCCCAGGATCATGACCTGAGCCAAAGGCAGACACTTAACGACTGAGCCACCCAGGTGTCCCAAGTCGTTATGGACTCTGTACCCCAAGTCAATCGGAAAATGTCATGGCTTTTTACGATATGGACTAGGACCTACTACATGTAAGACACACTATACCAGGTGCTGGAAGGGCATGAAGATGACTAAAGCCCAGTCCTTGACCTCCTGATGCTTCATCATGTCATGAGGACACATGCAATTCACAGGGTCCAGACACCTTGGACGAGTCTCTCTGGGCCTCCATTTCATGTCTAAAACAGGACCTCAGAGAACATTCTCTAATCCTGTGAATGTGAATCACCAGGAATAATACAGACCATAATTGCTGGAAAAGTCCAGAGGAGGGGAAAGGCTGCTGCACATAAATACATCCTACAACTCCATGCTCTCCACCCTAAAACACATACAGAGCATCGTGCTGACTGGCATCTTGAAATTATTATTTCTGGGGGGGGGAGAGCTCAGAAAATTGGAAATAGCACTTTTCAGGCCAGTGTCACAAGGAAGCAGGCACCTCACGTGATTGCCTGATCCTCTGAGTAATTCACCTAGATTGGAGTAGTCTGTCCATAGAGGCTGGGTCTACACAGCGGTAAGCACGTAGACGAATCCAGAGCGCTAGCTTGATGACGTGTTTTACCCACACTTGTTTGAGACCTTGTACATGACACCTCCAGGTCAAATGAAAAGTAGGCTTTACAATTTTCAAGTCTAATGAAGTCGATTTCCTTTCTCAAAACCCAATTTATGGGACTTTTCTACCAGTTGGCACGGTGATAACGAGTGAGAAGACAGCAGTCGCGACCTCGCCACCCTAGCACTTTCCTGAGAGCACCTTGTGTGCTAGTCATTGTGCTAGGATCTGGGGAGGCTCCAGAGAGGAATAACACTCCATACCAGCCCCTGAAGATTTCTGCCTCGTGGGAAAGACTGAGCTCTAAACCAAGGGTTGGCAATTTTTTTGCTTTCGGATAAAAATGGGACCTCAAGAAAGGTTCGCAAGAAAGGTTGACAATCATTGGTTTAGTGTTGTGGGGGCATTAAAGCTCACAAATTCATAGGGCATAGGCAGGTAACAAGGTGGATGTGCTAGAGACTGGCAAAGCGGCGGTTTGCCCTGGGAGATGGGGTCAAGCACAACTCAGTCCTGGTGAGGGCTTGCCATGCAGAAATGATTATGATAATCTTTTTCACATTATTTTGATCCCCCCTCCCAACAAATCCAGAAATCCCGATTTTTTAATAATGTGAAATCTATCAATTTTGAGATGGTAGCAACTAATTTAAAAACATATTTGTAACACTGTTCAAGGGTCAAACAAGATTATCTGCACGCCCACTGCAGAAGTCTGCAGGCTGCCACTATACTCTGCCCACTGTACCAAAGTCATGCCGACTAGGTTTTGGCAGCTAACTGGCCACACGATTTTGTGAGAGTCGCTTGACTTCTTCGCTGGACCTCAGTTTTCTCAGCTGGAAAATGGGGGTGAATATTGACTTTTTCAGACTCTGATACAGAATCTAATGAGATGAAAAATGTGGAAACAGTTAAGAAAAGATTTTTTTTATAGTACAAAGTGTAGGACCCCTGAGGCATTCCAGCTTTGGCTGCCTTGCCTAACCAGCTCATTCCAAATCTGAACAGTGCTGGTGGATTCAAGCAGACCCAGCACGTCTCTTTCCATTTTTATAAGGTGAGGTAGAGCATTTCTATATATGTGAGCTTATTTGCAAATGCACCCAAGTCCACACGACATAAACACTGGGTTAATGGGTTTGGAGTAAATAATAAAACTACATTCATGTGCATCTGATTTGGCAATTACTTAGAATCAGTCATATTAGACCCCGTCTGATGCAGAGGGCATAATTGGCCTTTCTCAGAACTACAGATTAGCACCTTTGTTCTCACTGTTCAAAACAAGAGGACTTGATTTTATAAATAGAGAAATCAGTATTGTCTCTACTGTTCAGGAACACATTTTAAAGTGTGAAGTTTGAAACATGTCTTTAATTCCATTCTGGTCATCGCACGCCGAATCGCATCGCTCCAGCCACACTGACAAATAATAGCACAATTTCTAATCAGCAGCTGCAGTGAGGCCAGTGAAGCTGGCACGACCATCGTGAATTCAGAGATGGCAGTTCTACTGAATGACAGGTCAGATCAGTCCCCGAGTTTCTGTTTGTCTGTTTTAGATATTCTGTTTGTCTGTTTTAGAGGAAGACAAACAAACAAAAAACATGCAGTTCCACGTGGTTTCTCTAGGGTCAAATTTTGTTCTGAGGTTGGAGTTTACTGCCTCAAAGACAAAAACCCCAACTTTTCAAAGGTGCTACCAGAAAGCTGAGCAAGAGGCAGACTTTTCCGTCTCCGCAGTTAGCTCTTTGGTAAGATTCTGACATGGAATGTCTGCTTTGAGAAGAATGGAGAATTTCATTGGAACAGAAAATGTGCCTTTTGATTACTTGCCTTAAAACCCCTTTCCCCCTTAATTCCATCAGTGTTTCTATGAGTTTTCCTGTCTTTATAATCAAAGAGCCCAAAATGTCCCTTTCACTCTGCATACAGAAATCGAGCTGGATTTTGGAAAAAATAAATAAAACTCGTGATTGAAAACTCCCGCAGATTGTGCCTGTGTAGGCAAATCAATCTGTAAAAAGAAATGACCTCTCCACTGTGAAGCCCCTCTACAAAGGGTTCTCAACAAATACGTCGGGCCAGGGGACAGATCACGGACCTTGCAGCTCTGATTTCGATTCTTTTTTGGTTTTTGGTTCTTAATCTGGAGATAGCTTCCCTAACAGAGAATAGCCCCTTTGGAGACTTTTCTGTGTCTCAGTTTCTTTTAGAAGCTCTACCTGACCACTAATTTGCTTCCATGGAGAGGTGACTTGAAAACACCATAAAAACAAGCCGTTGAGCATGTGGACAGACAGATTTTTAAGCATTAATAAATTGACTTTGGGGGGAAAAAATCTAAAGAACAAGTCTTTATGGCTTACTGATGTGAAATCTTGTCCTAAGAAATGCTATGCAAAAGAACTGAAAAGTGTAGAACAAAAACTGACCTACTCATTATTTTGCCTGTACTGACCTCATACGAATAAGAAGCATAGTTCTTCAAAACGGAGCAATATTTCAACCCAAGGCGAGACCTCCCAAAGCACAGACTGAGACCACAACAAAACACTGGTCATCAGCATCATGATTAATTGCTTTTTTAGATCTTGGCTGTTCTGGTTTTTCCGATCCATATCCCCCAACTGTACATCACCTGATTTAATCATTCATCTCAACCCTTTGTCAAAGGGGCAGGACTCGAAGAGCACACAGAGAAATGAAATATACGCATGATCTCTCTATCCACACAATACTTTGTATATAAACAGTTTCCAAAGCATTGCCCTGAAAATAAGAATTTTCCTTTTCAGTGACACCCAGGAACACTAATTCCTTAAAACAGAAATGACACAGTGCAATTACTATTAACTACACAACTACTTTTCAAAAAGAAGACCACAACTTTGAAAATATCCAGTTAGGGGGAGCAGTGTTCGTTGACTCCATTTTAAATATTTCACAATCCAGCCAAACATCCTTTACGCCACACGGGAGGGGGGAGAACCCAGACAAACAAAAAGCGATGGTAACTTTCCCTTCCTGCCTTTAAGTGGACATTTCAATACATGCTAATTGCTGCCCTGCTGATAAGCAAAAGACATGAAAGTCAATAATCCTATTCTATTTTTATTTCCAACAAACAAGAGTCGTAAGAACTTCTCAATATTGCCACATTTTAAAATAAAGTTATAGCTGTCTTCCTGCACTACACATAATAATTTATTGTACCTGAATATTTACTCCCATCAAATAAAGTCCATCTGTTTCAAATAAACCTGAAAGACATTTGTTTTTTTTTAATCTAATTCCCCCAGTTAAACAGTATACTAATTAGCCACATATTTCAAAAAAGTTACAGGGATATAATAGCAGCTTGTAAATTGTCTTGCATTGCATAATATATGATTCCATAAATCATCACAAAGCATAAAATCATGAGTAAGACCAAAGGCTGGGTAAAAAAATTAAACTATAAAACACGAGTTCAACTGAATTTATCATTTTCTCTTCTCTAAAGAAGCGAGGACCGGACATCTAGAAATAATTGGAGAAAATGTCCGTGAAAAGACAACATATTTTGTTTAGGTTGCAGCCATCTTTGGAACCGGATGTAGGTCTCTGTATGTCTCTGAACGCAGCCACTGATTTCCATGTTTAAGAGGAATTAATAGCTAACAAACCGGTTCGGATTTGATTACATATAAAAGGTCTCTATTTCACATGGGGAGGGTATAGGGCAGGGATCGAGGTGCCAGGGAAAAATACCATAAATAGCACTTACTCAATCACTAACAAAATTAGTAACCGAACTGCTTTTTACCCCTCCTAGGTGACATTGATGCGGGAGAGGCATCTTGCCGCATTGCATATACTTACAAGCTCATTATGGAGATTTTGTCTCTGTTTTCTCCCACTACATTTCTTTTACTAGAATCCCAGAAATGAGGCAGGATTAACCAAAACATACAATTTGAAAATCTTTCCAGAAAATCCCTTCCATTCTCTTTATGCATTTCTTCTGAATTCTGGGAGCGATGGCCCTGGATCTCTAAATGAGCTACTATTTGCTGTAACCTGCAAATCCCCACTTTCTGTAACCTTCTCTCAGAGAAACCAATACGGGATGCTGATTTTTTTCCATCTAGGCACAGAAACATGAATGCGGACAGTCCTACATTTCCTAAGTGTCTTGGACAACAAAGAAACCAACTTCTGTTTTTAAACGACAGCATAACCCAAAATTTCAAAGAAAAATACCATGAGTCTTAATATCGATAGCATTCTATGGAGACGTATAAGTAATTTTTCTTTATATTATTTCTCATCCAGTAAAATGTGTCCCTTGTTTGCATGTGCACCACCAAACTCCAAAGAAACCACCCCACACCAATAGAAAATTCCATTCTCCTACCGAAACAGTCTTACCCAAAAACTTGAAACCACCTAACGGACTGTTCAGCATACCAAGTTTAAAAAATTGTAGACATATTAATTATACTAAAAACCTCTCCAAACTGCACTTAATTTCATTTACAGCCTCTGAAAACATCACCACTTCTTCAATACCTTGGTGCCCCCTTTTGGTGTAGCTAGATCAAGGCATTTTTTTTTCAATTAAAAAAATCATATACACTGTACGTATTCATTCACACGACAGTAGTGTTTAACTTGGGAAATGTCGATTCACACTGCAAACGGCTCATGGTTATTAGAGCTTTTGTTCTGCCTTTACTGTCACCAGTTACTGATCTAAAACATGTGCAAACAAACAAAGCGAACTCTTTGAGTGGGAAAGGAAAAGCGTCCTTTCCTTCAGACAATTGGCATCGCACTGCTCAGATTCCGTGAGTTCTCGTCTCAGTCTTCATGGTAAATAAGTGACCCGTTACCTTTGCCACAGGACATTCAATGGCTCGTTGACGGCTGCATTCAGAAGATATTTTTTGTCTTCGATACATTTATGCTGTATGTCTGTCTATCATCCTGAGGAAAGAAAGGCTGGTGAGCATGGATAGATCCAACCTTAAGGACAAAGAGCAGAGCCCAAGCATGGGGACACAGTCTGGTAAACAAGCTTTGTCAGAGGAGGAAATCAAAGTTAGCATTCGAAAGAGTTTGACCGAAACTTGAGAAAAGGAAAGAAATGAAATATCCTTACGACTTTTCATATGTTAGAGCTGGTAATTATGCCTCAGAAATAAGTTCTTTCCACGTTCAACGGCACTGTGTGAAGAAGACGAGCTGATTTCCAGCAGGGATATTGAACCCTTCCGTCTGAAGGACCAATCAAGTGTGAAGTACAGTACAGTCTTAGATTCAATTGAAAGGAAAAAGCTTGACTACTAGTTCATAGCATGACAACTTTCATGGATTAGTTCAGACCCTATTCTCCTCCCTGAAAGGGGATCACAGCATGAAGACAGTTTTCAATGCACTAAACTTTAATAGCTGAGTGGGGGAGCCAAAGCTTTCCTTTGGTCTCTATAGAAACAGTATAGCCAAAATTTGAGGCAAAATTAAGGTCTTTGGTCTTAGGTGCTGTATCTCCTCTCAGAGGTTCCTTTTCACAAACAGACTTTGGCCCTTATCAAATGTACACTCTTTTGGGGGGCGACTGTAAAGAGAAGAGGCGAAACCTACTTCATTATTTTTCCCTCTGAACTCCACACAGGGGGCCATTTCAGCGAAGCCCTAGCAAGCCAGATGTGTGGCTCCCGGTGTCAAAGGCAGGTGGAATTATCTCTGAGGAAAGACTTTCCTCTTTGCTGTGTTGGTGGTGGTTTCGGTTGTTGACAGAAAGCACTTTCTGCTCATCTCTGCAACCACTGCCCTGCATCCCCCCACCACCCCCCACCCCCGTGCTGGGGCGAGAGCAGGCCCCTCCCTCATCTCCTTCTGCCTCCCCCTCCCTCCCGCTCCTCTGGCCTTTGGGATTTTCCCACAGCGGCCTCCACAGCATTCCCTGAATCGTTCCCCCACCCCTACTCCCCATCATAACAGCACATTGTCAGAAGAAAGAGGTACTTCAACAACACCAAAGGGGTGTTAAAGGTGGCACAAAAATCAGCCACTTCGTGAAGCACTTACCATGCTCGAATTTTCTTTGTCAGAACGTTCAAAGGCACCAAGACTCCTAAAACTGGAGGATTTTCTCCTAACAATACAGTTTTACTGCCTACTCACGTTCGCTGGGTCGGAACCTACCTAAAACATTGTTTTGGTTCTTTTCTTTCTCCCCCGTGACAACTTCACCCCCAGTTCAGGACTCCTTAACTGATAAGAAAGTAGAGGCTTGTCCTCTGCCTACGAAAGGGAACTGCAAACATGGGGTGAAGAAGATCTAGGGTTCATTTCCCTGGAGGCTTATAATCACTATCCTAAGATGGGAACTGGGAGACTGATGGGTTCAGAGTGATGAGAAAGTCTCGAAAGAATGTGAATTAGGGGATGTCAGAGATGGCTTTCTTCACATCAACAGCACCATAAGAGAACTGGCTTGAAAATCAATCAAACCAGTCTCTACGAGCCTTAAGACCCCATAGTTGGGGTCCCTTTGTCTAAAACTTCATATTCATCTAATGCCACGGGTAGTACAATACGGTTGTTACCTAGCATCTGGACTTCTAGAACCCCAAGAAGCAGCTCAAAAATATGTTTTATAGAGAAAAAGTGACCCCTTGTCATCTAGCATTGAACAACTTGGCCATGGGGCACCAGGGTGGCTCAGTTGGTTGAGCATCTGACTCCTGATCTCTGCTCAGGTCTTGATCTCAGTGTTGGGAGTTCGGGCCCTGCGTTGGGCTCCATGCTGGATGCAGGGCCTACTTTAAAAAGTGGCCAAGAGGGACAGATTGTGGAAGGTGACTCCTTGGGTTGCCACTGAAAAGTGATGCCCTTAGTAGCCGGCAATATATAGAAAAAGTCATTTTTCACACTTGCAAGCATGGAGCATTGGAGAAGCAACAGAAGAAACCAACAAGAAATGGACATCACTGATGGCAGACACTGCAGAGGGTCCAAGTAGGACTGGAGAGGCTAGGGGGATAATGGCTGAGACAGGAACAGCCACTCAGCGTGAGAAGCTGTGATACTCAGAAGTTTCTCAAGCCATCCCGATCGATAACGTTTCACGGAGTGGAGAAGAAGGGACATTTGCCACAGACAGTATTTAAGAAACCACAGGTGCACATAGTACCTTGTGGAAATATTTTCATCAACAGCCATTTACAATTTTAAAGTTGGTGAATAAATCTCAAAGTACCTAGAACACTTACCCCCCCCACCACCCCAGACAGGCTCATTCCTCTGAAAGGGTTATATGGCTGAGATGTTCCTGGAACGTCTGGGATTCACTAGCTTTATTACATTGATTGAAATTATTCCCAATGCTTATTATTACTTTTTTAACTGGCCCAGCATTGACCCGTGTTCATGGCAGGCACTACATAACTATTTGTCAATGGGTGAATAAATTATGAAAAAATGTTAATAGTAAAACAACCAGGAAGGATTTACTCTGGCAAAAGTCACTGTGATATACAGCAAAACCCCCCTTGTGCCCTTCCATTTGATATCTGCCTGCTAGAGCCATCACACTAATGTGAAAATATAATCAGCTGAGAAACACTTGAAAAATATTCATTTTCATGAATAATAAAAAAATGACAATCAAAACCATGAGATACCTACTGATAATTGCCTGTAGTGGGGCTGGGGTATATAGGTAAACAGCCTTTTGGGAGGGAATTTTGTCAAGCTCAAAAACATGCACAATAACTCTTGGGCTCAGTCATTCCATTGCTGGGAATGGACCCTAACGTAGTGATTAAGGAGATGGGCACAAAGATTAAACTACAAGTCATGGACATTGGGGAAGGTATGTTCACTGGTGAGTGCTGTGAAGGGTATAAGCCTGACGATTCACAGGCCTGTACCCCTGGGGCAAATAATACATTATATGCTAATAAAAATAATTAATAATAAAAAAGATTAAACTACAAAGATTTCATGGCAATGTGATGTGTACTAGTAACATATAGAACAACCAGGATCAGGGCCCTGTATAGTTTATGCTCTAGCCATACAATGAAATACTCACCAGCCATTAGAAACCATTTTTGAGATGAATACTACAATGGAAAGATGTTCGTGAAATACAGACAGAAAAGATCAGTTTCAAAAAAAAAAGACATTTACTGATTTTGATTATCAAAGTAATTCATATTTATAAGGGTTCAAACAAAATTGAAGGGCGTTAAAAGTCAGAGTTCGCTGTGCTATTGGAAGCAAGTGTTGCCAGTGGTTTAGCACATCTACAGATGCAATCAGGAAGGTGGACAGACAGAAGTCCCAGAATAAAAAGGTATTCACTATCTCCTTCCGATTCGAATTGAACTGGGCATCCTGCCTTTTAATTTGCTCTGTCCAAGGCAAAGCAAGGAGCTGGAGAAGAGGTAAGGGAGACAGGGAAGTTTTTTCCTGACTGATACCGTAGTGAACTGGCTTTGCATTCTCTGGGCCCCAAAGATGTTTAAAATCAACCCTTCTGTGGATGTTTCTGTGATTCTCTGGCTGCTTTTGAGGCCCCACGTTGCAGACCACTAGCCTGCAGATCTCCTGTGCGTGCATGCATGCGTGGCCCTTGTCTGGTCCCTGGGGACATTTCTACATCCCTGCCTCCAGCAGACTCCAGGGGCACAGGCATTTCCTGGCACAACAGCGACACACCCCCACGTGCTCCTGCTGTTAGAGCAAAATGGCCAGTTTCTCGGGGTCTCCAAATGAGAGTCAGCTGTCATGTCCTCATGCCTTCCTAACTGCAGGTGACTCCGAGCAAACCCTCCATGTCATCTCTTCACCTTCCTCCCTCCTGGGAGGGAGAAGCACCCTCCACCCCTCCTTCCTGGGGAGAGAGGCTCACAGCACAGGCCTCTTTTTAAAGATTTTCTTTATTTATTTGACAGATGGAGATCACAAGCAGGCAGGATGGCAGGAGCAGAGAGAGAGGAGGAAGCAGGCTCCCCGCTGAGCAGAGAGCCCGATGTGGGGCTCGATCCCGGGACCCTGAGATCATGACCTGAGCGGAAGGCAGAGGCTTTAACCCACTGAGCCAACCAGGTGCCCCTCTCAGGCCTCTTGAGAGAAACCTTCCTTATAAATCCTCCCCTAATCTCCAACAACCAGATCCTTTTAGATATCCTTACTGTGGGTGAAGCATTGAAGAGTTCTGAAGTCAGTTCTTGGTTCTCTACTTCCCAATTCAGACAGGTTGGCCTGTCTCATTAATCATTTCAATATCTAGTACCTCTTGATGTCCCAGTCAAAACTGCTCATTGACTATCCAGCTATACCAACACTCTTACGACGGTAAGATGGTTCCTCCAGTCAGCTCTCTCAACCTTCTCTGTGACTGCAGACCTTCTTAGCTGTCCTCACACCTTGCCCCGCCACCAGCATCGGGGTTCACGGCTTCCGCCGTCAGGACCGTTTGGCAAGCCTGGTGGTTCTCCAAACCGTGGTCCCTCCAAGGGCTCTAGCCACATGTTCTCACTCCTACTTTCCATAGATGTCATGTCAAGCCTTCCTTCTCTTCATACTCCCATATCCCATAGCCACCTCACCCTTCACTCCCAGCAAAGGAACGTTCAAATTCACATTACAAACTGAAAGCTTTAGATACAGGTTTGCTTAACTTCCTACCACCAAACCTACAGACCTATCCTTAGTTCTACCCATCCTTCTTTCCTATTAAAATGGGCAACTGCTCCATTTTAACTGTCCAGGGGCCACTGGATGATGGTCCCTATCTTGCTTGATGTTCAGCCCAATGCTGTCCGAAAGAATTTTCTGCAGCTATGAGAATGGTGTGTATGCGTGCTGCCCAAGACAGTGGCCACTAAGTACGTGTGGATGCTGATCACTTGAAATGTGCCTGGTGGGACTAAGGGCTAAAGTTTTAATTTCATTTAATTGAAATTTAAAAAGCCACTTATAGCCAGTGGCTACCATATTGGTCAAAGCAGTTCCAGACTATAGGCCACTCTCTTCTCTTTGAAGGGTTTTCTTCTCTCTGGCTTTTTATTGTCAGTGCTCTCCATACTACTTTAGGACTTCTTTTTATCTTCCCTTGTTGGCTATTTCTCTGCTATTAGACATCTTAGTTTCTACTACAAGGTGGCTTCAAATACAAATTTTTGAATTATCTCCCTAGAGGTGGCTGTTGAAGCCAGGGAGAGTTTGTGCCTTGAGCTGTATGTCTGTTTACTATATGTATTAAGAAATGTATCTTTGGGGCACCTGGGTGGCTCAGGCAGTTGAGCATCTGACCCTTGGTTTCAGCTCAACTCAGGATCTCAGGGTCATGAGATCAAGCCCCACATTGAGCTTTGCACTGGGCATGGAACCTGCTTAAGGTTCTCTCTCTCTCTCTCCCTCTACCCCTCCCCACCCTGCTCACATGCACTCTCTCTCTTTCTCTTGCTCTAAAAAAACAAAATGAAATGAAATTACATTTAAACAAAGGTATAGTTAGTAATACTGGATTGGATACTTGAACTTTACTGAGAGTGGGTCTTTAATGTTCTCACCACTCAAAAAAAAAGTGAAAAGATGGATGTGTGAATTAGCGGGATTATGATAATCACTTAATGTGTATGTATATCAAGACACTGTGTTGTACATCTGAAACAGGTATAATTTTTATTTATCCATTATACCTCAACAAGGCTGGGAAAAGAAAGAAAAACACAGAGATGCACGCACATACACACAAAAAGTTCTGGAAGAATTAGCCTTCCTGATACTATCTTTCTGGAAAGGAACTGGGAAAAGTGTATCAATTTCCACACTCACCAGTAGACTGAGACATTCAACCAAACTCAGTTCTGAGCTGCTCCCATTTGTGCACTCACACTGAGCTCACTTCCTGATGTAGCAAGACAAGAAAGCCGAGAATACCTATTCTGAGCAGTGACCCCAGAACCACCCCCCGCCATGTTTTCATCTGACTTTTCTTTCCTTCCTGAACCTAGGTTTCCTGGCTTTCCAAGCCAGCTTTTTGTTTTGTTTTGTTTTGTTTTGTTTTGTTTTGTTTGAGCCTCCAACATTTTACTTTGAAAAAACTTTCAGAACGACAGGGAGAATTGCAAGTATTGTCTAGTGAACATCTACATTCATGAATGTAGATTTGTGAAAGATTAACCTCTGCTGCGTCAGACACGTCCCGCCCCCTCTCTCTTTCTACACGCGTGCATGCACTCTTGCATAATCTTAGCATTATTATTGCTGGTTTTGCTGGGTGATTTTTGTTCCTGGATGCTTCCTTGTGAATCTCCTGAGAAAAGTACATTCTCAGGGATAAATATAGGTAAATGATCAGGTGTTGGAGGTATAGTATTAATCCAATATTATCATCTAATACACAGTCCATATTCAAATTTTATCAATGATATTCTTTATAGCAATTTTCATTCGATTCAGGTTCACATACTCATACTGTGTTTAGTTCTTATGCCTCTCCTGAGCTAGCTGCCTTTAACTAGTTTGGTTCCGCTACCCTATCAGACCTCTGTTTCAAGAACAGTAAGCCTGTCTCGCTCAGACTCACCAGAAGCGATGCGGATTGGCTTAATGACAACCCCAGGAATCATTCCTGATTCCTTCCAACTCAGGAATCTCCAGTCTGAGAACTGGAGAGTCACTCTTCTATAATATTTTATCATATTCTGTCCTATGGGAGGGACCATGCTGATGATGGATTTCCCTAAAAGGGCAGCACTGTCCACAGTGACTGAGG
This sequence comes from Mellivora capensis, assembly GCA_004024625.1. Taxonomy (NCBI): domain Eukaryota; kingdom Metazoa; phylum Chordata; class Mammalia; order Carnivora; family Mustelidae; genus Mellivora; species Mellivora capensis. The sequence goes on from PISX010008510.1 coordinate 46,103, forward strand.
TCCACCTATAGCATCCAGGAGTAGTCTAAGTCAACTCTCAAGCTGAACCCCAGCCCCACGCCACCTTGTTTACCCTCACCTTGAAGTTGATGGCAGCTTCGAACAGCAGGAGGCAAAATGCTTCTCCCAGACTGGGCACTCTGGCAGAGAATGACCATTTGCACTGCTTCAGAAAGCAGCCACCTCAGATGGAGTGACCATGACACCGCAGTTCACGTGCAGACCAGGCCATCTGAAGAGTCACTACACAGAAGGAAAAAAGAACAATTGAAATTGACCTTTGCCAACCCAGGGGATCACCTTCCTAGAGCAACCATAGCCAACAGAACACGCCCAGGAGAACTGGGCACTTACTAAAGGCTGGTACAACTTTACAAAAACAAACTCTATTTATAGCCAGACCTCTCCAGTCTCATATCTAACTGCCTGTCTGACATCCCTTTACAGGTGTTTCCGGCCCAGCAACCCCAAACAGAATTCCTGAATCCCACTCTCTCCCAAAAGCCGATTCCTTCTCCAGTCTTCCCGGTCTTAGCAGATAGAACTCACACCCACACAGTTACTAAAGCCAGTAAGTGGGGGGAATCTTCTCTACTCCCAGGGCTTTGCCAAATCTAGAACTCTAAGTGTAGAGAATCAAGCCACAATTAGCCATAACACTTCACGTTACCTTGGTCAAATCTTACTGGGTTGTGGTATCGCTGGGTCATACGGTTATTTCATGTTTGACTTTTTTGAGGAACTGCCCAATTTTCCACAGTGGCTGGCCATGTTATATACCCATCCGCATTGACTAATGACCTTGAGCATCTTTTCAGGTGTTTATGGGCTATTGGTACATCTTGGGTGAAATGTCTATGCAAATCCTTTGCCCGTTTTTAAACCTTTTTATTTGTGAATAATTTTAGATTTACAGGAAAGTTGTTAATACAGTACAGGGTTCCCACACATTCTTTTTTCCTCCTCATATGCTCTTTAACCAGCTTCCAATAAACACATTCAAAGGCACCATGGTGCCTTTGTCCAAACTCAGAAACTATGGCCAGTACTGTTCTAGTAACTAAACTACAGGGGGTTTTGTTTGGATTTCACTAGTGTTTTCTCTCATGTCCTTTTTCTCTTCCAGGATCTAATACAGGATAGTGTGTTGCACTTAGTCCCCATGTGTCCTTTGTCTCCTCCAGCCTGGGACCATTCCTCAGTCTTTCCTTGTTTCTCATGACTTTGAGAGTTTTGAAGAGTACAGGTCACACATTTTGTACAGCAGCCCTCGATCTGGGTTTGCTGAGATTTTCTTACGATTGTACTGTGGTTGCGAATTTTGGGGAAGACTATCACAGGCCTGAAGTGCCCTTTTTAGGACATCGTATCAGGAGTACATGACATAACAGCAATAACCCTAACCCTTCACAGCACCATTCACGGTACATGATTCCACATGACTAGACTTATTTACGCCATTAAAAATTAAGATAGTGATTGCCCTTGTGGGTGTCATGACTAGAAGGAGGCAGAAAGGGGCCTTTCTGGGTGCTAAGTTCTGTTTCTTGGTCTGGGATCTGCTTCCCCAAAAGGTTTCACTTTGTCATAATTCAGTAGGGTGTATATTTATGATTTGTGTGCTTTTATGAATGGCTGTGGCACTTCAGTTAAAAGTTCCAAAAATTTCCTTGAGGGTCGGAGGACCTGGCTTCACGTCCTGGCACCGCCCCTAACTGTGCTGGTTGTATGAGCTCAGGAAACTTAGTGTCTCCCATTTCAGTTTTCTCATCTATAAAATGGGATAACAACATTTTAACAAGGCTATCGTGAGGATTCAATGATATGATACATGAGGAAGAGGGATATTCATTTCCAAAAGCATACAGTGATGACAGTGTGGATCCGGAGAGATTCCAATGAGAAGAGAACGGATTTCACATTTCTTTCTATAGAGCTTCGGCACTAGGACAAAGACAACAGTCAAATAATAGTGGGACAAATGGTTACAGTTTCACGGGGATGTGGTTCATTAAAAAGAGTACAAATTAAATGCTAGTGCTTATGACTAATATATATTTAGACGTGGGGCAATCTCTAGCTGTTAGGATACCTAGAATTTCTTTCTGCACATTAGTTAGATGTTCATATAGGTAGCCAAAGGCAAACTTCCCCTTATTTCAGTTTTATGTCTATTTCTTACCAATATGTTAGAATTAGAAATAATAAGAAACACATTTAAATGCTTTGAGATTGGACCCTAATAATTTTAAAAGTATTGGTGGTCAGAAAAAGAGAAAAAACATTTTAAACATGGAAACAATCTTCCTCCTGTTTTTCTGAGTGGATGCCCAGTTCTTGTTTGGGGTTAATATCTGGATGACGTGGTGCTCAGCTTTCAAGATGACCTCGGGGATTCCTGCCTCCTAATATCCACAACTTGTGTAGGATACTTCCGTAATAGACCAGGATTGGTCCATGTGACCAATAGAATTATGGCCGAAGTGTTGGTATATCACTTCCGAAACAGGCTGGAAAATAGAATGGCCTCCATCTTTGGTTCTCTCTTGCTCTTGCTGTCTCTTGAATCAATCACACTGGAGGAAGTCACCATATATCAAAGACACAGCCAGCGAAGAACTATCTAGCAATCACAGGAACGATCTTGGAAGCAGACGTTCCCTGCCCCAGTCAAGATTTCAGAAAAGCCCCAGCCCCAGCTAAGAGCTTGACTGCAGCTTCATGAGAGACTATAAAGCACAGGACCCATCTAAGCCACTCCTGGATTCTTGATGCACAGAATCTGTGAGATATCATGTTGTTTGTTTTAAGCTGCTAAACTTGGGAGATAATTCCTTACACAGCAGTAGCTAACTAACAAAGATGGTTACTTCTCTGTGCAGACACAAAGCTAAAATCTTATTTTGCAATGGAGAAGCTTGGGACAATGTAAAAGGGTTAAACAGATTTGCACAATAATGTAAAAAAATGGCACTCATGTCCATTACAAGTTTGCATCTCTTTAATGATTATGATGATAATGCCATGAAAGCGAGGGGGAAAAGAGACTCTTCTTCTCTGCTTTATGGGGGGGGGGAAGTATTGGGACCTTGACTAGAGTATATGGCCAAGGTCATTCCCAATGAAGACAAATAGGCTGGCTCCACACTGGGGTGGTGGGCTGTGAGCTAAAAAGAGAGAAGGCTAGTAGGAGATCACGGGTGCAGATGGCATATTAATATTGCAAGAAGTCTGCCTATTTTATTAGTCAAAGAAACAACTTTTGTCTTTATGATACTATTACATCTTTAATTTATACTTAATTTCTCCTCTTTATTAACTCTTTACTTCTACTACACCTTATTTATTTGTTCTTATTCTAATTTTTTAAATTAGATTTTGAGCTTATTAATTTTTAGTCTTTCTCCTTTTCTTATATAAGCATCTGAGGCCATACATTTCCCTCTAAGTACTTCTTTAGCTATATCCCTTAAGTTCTGATACATAATCTTTTCATTATGATTTAGCTGTATTTTCTTTTTTTATTTTTTTGATAAACATATAATGTATTATTAGCCCCAGGGGTACAGGTCTGTGAATCGCCAGGTCTACACACTTCACAGCACTCACCATAGCACATACCCTCCCCAGTGTCCATAACCCCACCACCCTCTCCCTACCACCCGGTCCCCGGCCCCCCTCAGTTTGTTTTGTGACATTAAGAGTCTCTTATGGTTTTTCTCCCTCCTGATCCCATCTTGTTTTATTTATTCTTTTCCTACCCAAACCCCCCACGTTACATCTCCACTTCCTCATATCAGGGAGATCATATGATAGTTGTCTTTCTCCAACTGACTTATTTCACTCAGCATAATACCCTCTAGTTCCATCCATGTCATCGCAAATGGCAAGATTTCATTTCTTTTGATGGCTGCATAGTATTCCATTGTATATATACCACATCTTCTTTATCCATTCATCTGTTGATGGACATCTAGGTTATTTCCATAGTTTGGCTTAGCTGTATTTTCTATTAGGGTTTCTTCTTTGCTCCATGGGAGTTTTCAAACATACACAAAAGTATAGAAGCATGTAATAAGGTGCCATGTATCTATCACCCAATATTTTTTATTGGGGTCTAGTTCAAATAACATAAACTTAATCATTACAAAGTATAAAATTCAGTGGCATTTGGTTTATTCACAATGTTATGTAGTCATCACCTCTACCCAGTTCCAAAACATTTTCAGCATTCCTAAAGGTAACTCCATACACGTTAAGCACTTGCCCCACATTCATCCCTACCCCAGCCCCTGGTGATCAATATTTTTAAAATTATCATTACCAATTCATAGATTTGTATATATTTTATGATTTTTGATCCATTGTAGTCACTTCTTTTGAGTTCAAGTTATCCCATATTTGGCCAGTGGGAGTCTAGTTCTTTCAAGTTGGATCCTATATCCTTTCGACATGACCCTCCTAATCTTTGATAATTTTCTTGCTTAATGTCACAACAGGATGTATGAGGCTCATATTGTCCATTTCATAATCCAAATCTGTAATCATTCATTCTGCCAAGGAGCCCTTTATCCTATCTAGTGGAAAAATTAGAGATCATGATAATGGGAGCTTATGGGGCTCATTGCTCTTTTCACTGAGCTAGGAATGAACTGTTATTTTCAGTAAGTGAAAAATAAATTATGAGATCTTACTATATCCCCAATCGACTTTAAGGATATAAGGATTTTAGTTAATTTATCTAATTGTGCACTTGTATTCCTCTTATCTTGAAAATCTTGGATCCTAATGACATTCACATCATTACATACTTGGTAGTTTCAAAATAACACTACTATTATTACTACCAACAAAAGACTACTTGATGCAGCCTAATACTCTTCATAGCTCCTTTTGTCCACAGGATATATTCCACTAGGCATGTATGGTCAAAATAGGATGTTCTAATGTCACTTTAGATAAATTATTTTCCCTGTGTGGTTATAATATATAGCTAGGTTTCCCTTAGATTTGGGTAGTCACAGTTAATAAAAATCTGAGCCCATCAATGTTTATCCATTTCCTAAAAGGGATCTTAGAACATTTTAACCCCATTTTCCCATTTTAAATAATTTTGTCTCCACTTTGGTTTTTATATTACCCAAATTAGTATTATTACATTTTGCTGAATCGAAGTCTCATTGATTATAAGGTGCACCATTATTTTACTGACTCCAAATAAAGAAAAAATTCTGCCAGTTAAACCATAACTCCTCAGTCTACAAGGGGCATCTCAACTTCAGAAATGTTGAAAGGCCTTTTAAAAGTGCATTTTACAATCAAATAAATATGATATCATTATTGCTGTTTGATAAGTTGTTCCTTGTTAAGTTTTACTTATGTTTGCCAACTTCTTTGCTCTCAATTGTTAAACCTCACTCCTTTTTTTTAATTTAAATTTCTCTTTCAGAAGTGTGTAGTTGCTTTATTATGGATCTATGAATGGTAAAAACTCAGGTCTATGCCTGGAAATATTTTGAAATTTTTTATTCAGGTAAAGCTTTCATACAGTCAAATGTACAAATATGAAGTATACAGGTTGATGAATTTCTACTTATTTGTATACCTTTATAACCACCATCCAGCTTCTAAAAATATTTTTAAACTGTTTTCAGTTGTATTATGCCTTCAGTTATTGTTCTTATTAAGTCTTCTATCCATCTAATTGTCGTTCCTTAGAAGGTAATTTGTCTTTTGGGTTGTTTCAACATCATCTGTCTTTGGCATTGTGGATTTTGCCTATATGTGTCTGCATGTAATTTATCTTATTTTTGTCTGATCAAGATTTGTGCTTCCTGAATCTGAAGTTTAATATCTTTCATCCCATCTGAAAAACTGTCAGCCACTATCTCTTTAAATATCGATTATCCTCCATTCTCTATATTCTCTGCCTTTGTAATTCCTACTAAGTGTTATGTTAGACCTTCAAGCATTCTATCTTCCATGTCTTTTTAAAAATTTATTGAAGTATAATTAACATAATTAAAATGCACTCATTGTAAATATACAGTGCTATGAGTTATAACCAATGTTTATACCTGTGTAATCATTACCATGGGCAACATATAGAATATTTACAACCCCCTAAAAAGGCCTCCTGTCTGGGGTGCCTGGGTGGCTCAGTGGGTTAAAGCCTCTGCCTTCGGCTCGGGTCATGATCCCAGGGTCCTGGGCTCTCTTCTCAGTGGGGAGCCTGCTTCCTCCTCCTCCTCTCTCTCTCTCTCTCTCTCTCCCTGCCTGCCTCTCTGCCTACTTGTGATCTCTGTCAAATAAATAAATTTTAAAAAATAAATAAAAAGGACTCCTGTCCTCCTTTCCAGACATATCTTTTATTCAAGCCCAGGCAATCACTGACATCCTTTCTATCATTATTGATTAGTTCTGACTTTTCTAGAATTTCATATAAATGGGATCATACAGTATGAACTATTTTATGCCTGCTTTTAAAACTCACATATAGTGTTTTGGAGATTCATCCATTTTAGGGGATATATCAGCAGTCTGTCCCCTTTTACTGCTGAGTAGCATTTCATTATATGGATATGCCACAATTTGTTCACCCATTCATCTGTCAATGGACATTTAGGTTGTTTCCAATTTTAGGCTATTATGAACAAAGCTGCTATAAACATCCATGTATGGACACATGTTTTTATTTTTCTTCAGTAAATATCTAAGAGTGGAAAAGCTAGGCTATGTGATAAATATATACTGAACTTTACAAGAAAACTCCAAACTGTCTCCCAAAGTGGTTGTACCATTTTATAGTCCTACCAGCAAAGTGCAAGACTTCCAGTTGCTTCACATCCTTATCAACATTTAGTATTATCAGTCTTTTTAATTTTAGCCATCCTACTAGATGTGTAGTGATATTATGATTGTCATTTTAATTTGTAGTTCCCTGATGACTAATGATGTTCAACCTCTCTTTGACTGTTTATTGCTCATTTTTATCTCTTTTTTTGTGATGTATCTATTTAAATCTTTTGTCTACCCTTTTAAGCTGGTTGTCTTATTAATTATGAGACCATTTTATACTTTTGGTACAAATTCTTTGTCAAAAGAGTAATATACTGCAGATTTCTCTCCCATTCTGACTTGCCATTTCATATTTTAAAGTATATTTCAAGGAACAGAAGTTTTACATTTTGGTGAAGTCAAATTTATTAACCCCTTTCTTTATGACTTGAACTTTTTGTGTCCTAAGAGACCTTTTCTTACATCAAGGTGATACAGTGGTACCACAAGGTGGTACACCTTCTTCTAGGTGTTTTCTAGTTTCCACTTTTTCCTTTAGATCTATAATCCATTTGAGTTAATTTTTGCGTGTGGTATCAGATAAAAATTGAGATTCCTTTTTAAAAAAATTCTAGATATTTGGGGTGCCTGGGTGGCTCAGTGGGTTAAAGCCTCTGCCTTCAGCTCAGGTCATGATCCCAGGGTCCTGGGATGGAGCCCCGCATCGGGCTCTCTGCTCAGCGGGGAGCCTGCTTCCCCCTCTCTCTGTCTCTGTCTGCCTCTTTGTGCCCACTTGTGATCTGTCAAATAAATAAATAAAATCTTTAAAAAATAAAAAATAAATCTAGATATTTAGTTGTTCCAGCACATTTCCAGAAAAGACTATGCTTGCCCTAACTGAATTGCCTTGACACCTTTGTCAAAGATCAGTGGATCACATACTTCTGGGTTTATTTCTGGATTCTATTCTATAGGTCTATCCTTATGTCAATATCACATTCTTTTTATTACTATAAAAATTGCTAGAACTGATAGAATTCAGCAATGTCACAGGATATAAAGTCAATACACAGAAGTCTGTTGCATTTCTATACACCAACAATGAAGCAGCAGAAAGAGGACTTGAGGAAGTGACCCATTTACAATTACACCAAAACCCATAAGATACCTAGGAATTAACCTAAACAAAGAAGTAAAAGATCTATATTCTTAAAACTATGAAACTCATATGGAAGAAATTGAGGAAGACACAAAGAAATGGAAAAACATTCCATGCTCAAGGATTAGAAGAATAAATATTGTTAAAATGTCTATACTACCCAAATCAGTCTACACATTCAATGCAATCCCTAGCAATATACCACCAGCATTCCTCACAGAGCTGAAACAAACAATTCTAAAATTTGTATGGAACCACAAAAGACCCTGAATAGCCAAAGTAGTGTTGAAAAAGAAAACCATCACTATTCCAGACTTCAAGCTGTATTGTAAAGCTGTAATCATCAAAACAGTATGGTACTGGCACAAAAACAGACACACAGATCAATGGAACAGAATAGAGAATCCCCAGAAATGGACCCTCAATTCTATGGTCAACTAATCTTCGACAAAGCAGGAAAGAATATTCAAACTCTTTAAATCAGTTAGTATTAGTCTTCTAACTTTATTTTTTCCAAGATCTATTCTAAGTTCTGTTCTACATTATAGAATCAGATCATCAATTTCTTTAAACAATTATGCTGATGTAAAAATTATGCTGACAAACCCATTAACTGGGTTTGTGTTCAATCTCCAGAAAATTTGGGAAGAATTGGGATGCCTGGGTGGATCAGTCAAACATCTGCCTTTGGCTCAAGTCATGATCCCAGGATCCTGTGATTGAGTCCCACATTGGGCTCTTTGCTCAGTGGGGAGCCTGCTTCTCCTCTGCCTGCCACTCCCTGCTTGTGCTCTCTCTCTCTGTAAAATAATTGAATAAAATCTTTTTTAAAATTTGGGAAGAATTAATGTCCTAACAATACACCTGCAAATCCTCCAATCCATTTATTTAGGTCTTCTTTAATTTCCCTTGGCAAAACTTTGTACTTCTCAGTGTGTAAAAGTCTTGCACAAACTTTGTTAAAATTAGCCCTAAATATTCTGTTTTGGAATATTATTGAAAATGGTATTCTTTTAAATCTCACTTACCAATTGCTCATAGCTAGTATATAGAAATGTGTACATTGACCTTGTATCCTCTGAACTTGCTTAACTTACTTATTTGTTTCAGTACGTGTTCTATAGATTTCTTTAGGATTTTTTGTATAGAAAATCATGTCACCAGGAATGAAGACACTTTTATTTCTTCTGTTCCAATCTGTATGGCTTTTTATTTTTTACTTGCCTAATTTCACTGGCTAGCACCTCCAGTATAATGGTGAGTAGACATAGTGAAAGCAGATATCCTGGCCTCATTCTCGATTTGGGGGGAAAGCATTCAGTCTTTTACCACTGAGTATGATGCTGCCTATATGTTACTCACAGATGCTTTTTATCACATTGAGAAAATATCTTTCTATTCCTAGCTGGCTGAGATTTTTTTAAAGGATTTTGAATGTCCTCAAGTGCTTTTCTTACATTTATTGAGATAGTCTCGTGTTTTTACTCCTTTATTCTTTTAATATGGTGAATTCTACTGATTGATTTTCAAATGGTAACCTGTCTCACATTCCTATGATAAATCTCATTTGGCCATGATATAGCATCCTTTTTATATACCACTGGTTTAATTTTCTAACATTTAAGACAGTAGCATTTGTTATTTTCAGTTCCTTCTTCATTTCTTGTCCCTGAGGACTTCCTTTACTTTGTGAGCCTATTTGTGCATTTAAAAGTGTGTTTGACATATATCATTCAGAATTTCTTGGTGTTTGTTAGGCTATATGTACATGTAAGGTGATTCAGGATAAAAAAAATATGCTATTTTACTGGTACTAGATTCTTGCATGGAAACTGACATAGTTTGAGCGGGATAGAAAGCTTATGTAGGGAAACAGTGGCATATAACAGTTTGAAATATAAGATATAGAACCAGATATTTCTATTTTCAAATACTGGCTCTTCCATTTCCTTTGGACAAATATCTTCTTTTGTTCACTCAACAAATACTTATTGAAATCCCACATTCTACTGTATCAGTTAGTGATAAGCTAACTATGAAGAAAAATACATTAGGCTAAAGAGCTGGACAGTAACATAAGGGGAAGGGGGCTGGCGGTTTTATATAGGTCATTAGAAGGTTTCTCTGATGAGTTTCCACTTCAACAGGGACCTGAAAGAAACAAAGGAAGAAAACTCTTTGGATTCCTTGGGGGAAAGCACTTGTAACACTAGTAAGTGCAAATGTCCTGAGTTGGTGGATATATTGGACTATTCAAGAAACAATACAGAGACCAGAGTGGCTAGAGAAGATTGACTGAGGAAGAGAGGAGTAGATGACTGGGTCAGCTTTGATGAGGTAACAATTTCCATAATATGGACTTTAGATCTTACACTGAGTAAGACAGGAGCCAATGGAAAGTTTCTGAGCAGGGGTATGACAAAATATGACTTGCTTAACAGGATCTCTCTGGGGCTGCTGTGCTGAGAAACTACAGTAAGGAGCAGAGGTATAAGCGGGGTCAGTGGGTAGGGAAGTATTCCAATAATCTAGGTGAGAGATGGTGGATAAATTCGACCAGACGTAGAGTGGCAGAGGTGGTGAGCAATGGTTACATTCTGGGTATTTTTGATGTTAGAGCTGATGGATTGAGTGTGCGGTTTTAAAAAGATTAGGAAATCAAAGTCATCTCCAAGACTCTGGGCCTAAAAAACTTGAAAAGTGGAATTATTATCTCCCCAAATGGAGAAGGACTACAAGAGCAACAGGTTCAAGGGTGAGGAAAAATCAAGAGTTTAATTTTGAATATCTCTGAAGTTTGAAATAAGTAATCAACATCCAAATGGAGATGTCAAGTAGGCATCTGGATAGACAAGCATTAACTTCATGGGAGAGGCTGAGACCAGAGTTGTAAGCTGTGACTCAGTTTCTCCGTGGAGGTTAATTGGACCTCCCTCCCAGGGTTTTGCATTAAATGAGACCATGTATGAAAAATGTTTGCCACAGTGCTTGGTACACAGAAATCATTCAGTAAATGGTAGCTATTCGTATAAACTGGAAGGAAAGTGGAAGCCAAGCTTTGGAAGGTCTCAGATTATGGTCCAAAGAACTAAAGTTCATCCTGAAAGCAAAATGAACCAATGAAGGTCATTGAGCAGAAAAGTGACATGATTAAAGTGGTGCCAAACTGCAGAGGTCAAGGAGGATGACTACTGAGAAGAGGCTGCTTGATTTGAGGGCAAAGAAATCACCAGAAACCTTAAAGGGCTGTTTCAGTAGTAAGAAAGTAGTTTCATGGTACAAGGCAATCAACAAGTAACTTGTAAGTGAGGAATTAGAAGTAAAATCAGGGTGCCTGGGTGGCTTAGTTGGTTAAGCATCTGCCTTCAACTCAGGTCATAATCCCAGGGTCCTGGGATCAAGTCCTGCATCAGGCTCCCTGCTCTGCCTCTACTTTTCACTCTCTCTCTCTCTCTCTCTCTCTCTCTCTCTGTCTCTCCTGAAAAAATAACTTCTAAAAATCTTAAAAGAAAAAAAGTAAAATCAAGAAGAGAGAACTGAGCAAACAAAAGAGGCATCCAGATAAAAGAAAGAAGATGGAGAGGTTAGCATTGAGGAAGTCTGCTAACCTAGTAGTCAATTTCTCCAAATCCTTACCCTGCATCCAGGGTCTGCAATGCCATGCAGTCTACAACCTCTGCATGTTTTTGTCCCCAGAAGACTGGCTTCCTCACCACCCTCTCCCCCTGAATGCACACACAAAGCCAAGCCTTCAACCCTGTGGCCCATGTTCTTAGGCTTACCTGGAATGGCAAATTCCAACCATCCCTGTGCTCTAATGCAAATAACTTCCTCCGACATTTATTTCCTTCTGGAAGCCTGATGTCCCTGTCCCACCCCACAGTATGTTGTCCCTCATCTGACCTTCTTCAGCACTTGTCTGTACTCATTTGGTCTTTATGTGCTACCTCTTATTGTTATTTATCTTTCCTGTATATCTTTTCTCTCCAAGTGGATTATAAGGTCCTCAAGGGCCTTATTCATCTTCATATTTGCAGTAATGAGCACAAAGAAGCGCTCAATAACTGGCTGTTGTTGATGATAATTACAACAAATTGAATTGGGGGATAATGTCATCAAGCTATGGCAGCCTGGTGAGTCACCCTTATCACCCTAAGAGAGAAACTTATCAAGGCAATAGAAGTACTCACATTAGCTTGACAGGGCTCTCTCCCCTGAGGTGGTGCTAACGTCACAAGACTTTTTCTCCATGTTGGTGCTTCCATTAAGTTATTTGAACATACAGCATCTAACTTTTATAACATGCTCTGTCTTCTGAGCCTTTAGCTCGTTTAAGGTTGTTGGCTTCTAGATGAAAACTGGGACACATCTTAATCTCATGAAAATAACCCTTTGGGCTGCATAATTTACTCCAAATAACTTACTCTACATTTATGATGTGTAGATCCTGGTTAATTTCACAAGGGACTCATATCTACGTTTATCTCTTCTGTACCAACTTTTCTCTAATTTCTAAGGGCCAATTTTGTTCTATCTGGGTTTGCATTAATGTAATAAGCAGGGTCACCTAAGGGTTTGACCTAGAACAGAAGGGCTTTTCTAGGTGATGACGGGGGAATGGTAAGATACAAGTGACTTCATAAGGCTCTCCATTGTCTAACCCGTTATGATTTTTAGCCTAGACTAAGTTGCTTTAGAAAGACAGTTTCTGAACACCCTTCTAATGTATGGGTGAATCTTATGTTTAGGGAATCTCTCACCAAATGAGTCGGCATGAGGCAGAGCTTGCTAAGAAAAAAACTAAAAAATCCCATCCCTGATACTTCCCACAGCCAAGGTGTGGGCATGTGATCTGAGGCTCAATCAGTCAGATACATGGGACCTAAGGACACATGGAGTCAGAGCTGGGAGAAACTGTACTGGGGCTGCAGGCCAGACCGGTCTCCAGGCCCAGCACTCCGGAGTTCAGGGCTCCACTGTGACAACAGCAGCAGTATCCTCACTATTGAACTTGCAGCATGAGTGGGTCTCTGGCTCCAGCTGCAGAACCACCCTTGTTCCCATCTGTTTTCTGAGTCTAGCTCTCCTGCCTTTCCAGCAATTCTGTGAATGACAAAATGACCTCCTCTATGCCCATAAATTCTTATTTTGAAAAATTCCAAGCATTCAGGAAAGTGGAAAGATTAGTATATTTAACTCCTATATGCCCTTCATTTGGATTTCCCTATTTCTTAGCATCTTGCTGCATTTCTCTCTCCCACATATGTGTACATATACATATACATACACACACATATAGGTATATCACATATACATAATATATATCACATATGCATAATATATACACACATATTATATATTATATATAATTATATAATATAGTTATATAACTATATTTTATTAATATAGTTATTATGTCATTATATTATGACATACATATATCATGTATTATGTATCTGAAAACAATTTGCAGACATTATGAGATTTCATCCCTAAATACCTTAGCACATATCTCCTAAGAATAAAAACAATCTCCTACATAATCACAATACCATTTTCATACCCAAGAAATGTAATAATCATACACCACATCAATAAGAGAAAGGATAAAAAACCATATGATTGATTCAATAGATGCAGAAAAAGCATTTGACAAAGTACAACATGCATTCGTGATAAAAACCCTCCACAAAGTAGGTTTACAGGGAATATACCTCAACATAATAAAGACTTTATATAAAAAGCCCACAGCTAACATCATACTCAATGATGAAAAACAGAACTTTTCTCCTAAGATCAGGAACACATCCCACACATCTCACCACTTTCATTTGACACAGTACTGCAAGTCCTAGCCACAGCAATTAGAAAATAAAAAGAAATGAAAGGCACCCAAATTGGTAAGGAAGAACTGAAACTTTCACTATTCTCAGATGACATGTTACTATATACAGAAAACCCTAAAGACTCCACCAAAAAACTACTAACTAGAAGTGATAAATGAGTTCAGTAAGGTCACAGGATAAAAAACCAATACATAGAAATCTGTTGCATTTCTATACACTAATAAAGAAGTAGCAAAGAAATTACAAAAACAGATCATTTATAATTACACCCAAAATAATAAAATACCTAGGAATAAACTTAACTAAAGAGGTGAAAGACCTGTACTCTGAAAACTATAAAACACTAATGAAAGAGATTGAAGACCTCACACAAATGAAAAGATATATCATGCTCATAGATTAGAAGAATAAATATTGTCAAAATGCCCATGCTACCCAAAACAACCTACAGATTTAATGCAATCCCAACAGCATTTCTCACAGAGCTAGAACAAATAATCCCCAAACTTGTATGGAACCACAAAAGACCCCAAATAACCAAAGCAATCTTGATAAAGAAGAACAAAACTGGAGTATCACAATTCCAGATTTCAAGATATGCCACAAAGCTGCAGTAATCAAAACAGTATGGTACTGGTACAAAAATGACACACAGATCAATAGAACAGAACAGAGAGCCCAGAAATAAACTCACAATTATATGGTCAATTAATCTTTGACAAAGGTAGCAAGAATATGCGATGAAAAAAAAGTCTCTTTAACAAACGGTTTTGGGAAAACTGGACAGCTACATTCAAAAGAGTGAAACGGGACCATTTTCTCACATCACAAACAAAAATTAACTCCAAATGGATTAAAGGTCTAGATGTGAGACCTGAAAGCATAAAAATCCTAGAAGAGAGCAAAGGCAGTAATTTCTCTGACATTGGCAGTACAACATTTTTCTAAATATGTCTCCAGAGGCAAGGGAAACAAAAGCAAAAATAAACTATTAGGACTATAACACAATAAAAATCTTCTGCACAGTGAAGGAAATACTCAACAAAACTAAAAGCAACCCACAGAATGGGAGAAGAGATTGGCAAATGACACCTCCATAGAGTGTTAGTATCCAAAACATAAAGAACTCACACAACTCATCACCAAAAACCCCACAAATAATCCAATTAAAAAATAGGCAGAAGACATAAAGACATTTCTCCAAAGAAGATATTCACATGGCCAAGAGACACATGAAGAGATGTTCGACATCACCCATCATCAGGGAACTGCAAATCAAAATCACAATGAGAGATCACCTCCCAACTGTCAGAATGGCTAAAATGAAAAATACGAGAAAGGACAAGAGTTGACGAGGATATAGAGAAAAAGGAACCCTCATTCACTATTGGTGGAAATGCAAACTGGTGTAGTGGCTGCCCCTGTTTTGGAGGTACCCCTGAAGCAAATAATACATACTTTAATATAAAAAATATTTAAAAATATTAATAAAAAAGTTTTTAGAGAGTGAATAAAAGGACAATGACAATTAAAAAAAAAAAGAACTACTCTATGATCCAATAATTGCACCACTGGGTATTTACCCCCCAAATACAAAAGCACTAGTTTATAGCAGCATTATTTACAATAGCCAAATTATGGAAGCAACCCAATTGCCCATCCACAGATGAATGGATAAAAAAGAGGGGGTGTATATATACAATGGAATATTACCTGCCCATCAAAAAGAATAGAATCTTGCCATTTGCAACAACATGGATGGAGCTAGACAGTATTATGCTAAGTGAAGTAAGTCAATCAGAGAAAGATAGATACCACAGGATTTCACTCATATGTGGAACTTAAGACACAAAACAGATGAACATAGAGGAAGGGGAAAAAAAGAGACAGGGAAGAAAACCATAAGAGAGTCTTAACGATAGAGAACAAACTGAGGGTTGATGGAGGAAGGTGGGGGGGGAGGGGCTAGATGGGGGATGGGGATTAAGGACGGCATTTGCTGTGATGAGCACTGGATGTTGTATGTAAGTGATGAATCACTGAATTCTGTTCCTGAAACCAATATTACACTATACATTAACTAACTAGAGTTTAAATAAAAATTTGACCAAAAAAAGAGTATACTTCTCTTAACAAGCATTAATACATGGAACTGCTGAATCACTCTATTATACAACTGAGACTAATATAACACTGCATGTTAACTACATTGGAATTAAAATTTAAAAAAAAACCAAGGAAATCTTGCCATTTGCAACAATATGGATGGATACAGAGGGCATATGCTAAGTGAATAAGTGAGAGGAAGACAAATAATATATGATTTCACTCATCTGTGAGTTTAAGAAACAAAACCAATGAATGAAGAAAAAGACAAACAAAAAACAGACTGAAATATGCAGAACAAATGGTTACCAGAGGGCAGATGGGTGGGGGGATGGGTGAAATAGGGGAAGGGGATTAAGAGCACACTTACCATGATGAGCACTGAGCAATGTATAGAACTATTGAATCACTATATTGTATACCAGAAACTCATATAACACTCGGCATTAACTATTCTGGAATTCAAATTAAAAAAGAAATGTAATAAGTATTCTATGAAGCCATCTAATATACAGTACATACTCATGTAATACACAGCACATACCTCAACTGTCCCCAAAATGCTTTGTACATTGTTTTCCCAGTCCAGATTCCAATGAAAGTTTGTATACTGCATTTAATTGCCATGTCTCCTTAGTCTCTTAACCTAAAACAATCCCTTCCCCTCTCTGTCTTGACAGAGACTTTTCCCCAAGAGTTCAGGCTAGTGGTCTTAAAGAATATCTCACACTGTGGTTGTCTCTGAGTATATCCTCATGATTAGATCCAGGTTAAACACTCTTGGCAGAGATACTTCTTATATGCTATTGGTCCTTATCATATCATATCAGGAGGCACATTATGTCATATTGCTGATGGTAAGACTGATCACTGAAAGTGGTGACTATCATATCTCACCACTGTAAACATACATTGTTTCCTTTGTAAGCAATCTATGGGGGGATATCCTGATACCATGTGAATATCCTGTTGCCCATACTAATTTTCACTCAATGGTTTTAGCACCTGTTGATGATCTTTGACAAATTATTACATTGGAGGTTGGAAGATGTTGAGTTTCTGTCTTTTCTTCTACATTTGAAAATCAGTATTACTCTAAAAAGAAGAGTTTTCCTTCCACTCTCACCCTCCCTAAACCCTATCACTTCAGACTCATAGATTATTTTAATTCAATGTATTATAATCCATTACTAAGATCATTATTTGTGATGTTAAAATTGTCTTCAATTTGACCAGTGGGAACCCTTCAAACCAGTCCCTGTGTCAATCTGACTTGACCCCATTAGTATTTCAGCTTCTTTCCTTTCCAGCCTAACCGTGTACCTTTCACTGCCCCAGCCCTATAATCAGCCATTTCTGCAAGGGACGTTGGTTCTTTTTAATGGGAAATGGTATTTAGAAACCAATATCTGAGCTCTAGGTATCCTCATTGCCACTGGAGTGTCATTACATCAAAATCTTTTGAGTGAATAGAGCTAGGAAAAACATACATAGATACATAAAATCATACTAATGTTCTTGATTAAAATTTAACATTAGAGGGCTTTCCTTTACTTTCTGTTACTTTATACTTAAATCCCTTTTCCTATACCATGAAAATCTTGGTTCCTCGTAACATGAATACATTTCCTTATTTGTTTCCTCCTACAGCTGACATAAATGCACAAATATACTATTAACAATACATTTACTAAGATGACAACTACTTTGCAGCTCTTTTTTGTGTTTAGAACATATTCTACTAATGATGTATATAATCAGAGAACTGTATTAAATTTTTTGAAAAAAATTGCATTTCCTTTTCTCTCTGTGGTTTATTACAAATGTGATTTTTACCTAGGTCCATTTGTTTCTATTTGTAGTATGTTTTAAGGTTTGATTTTTCATCGTTTTTTTACTGCTTTTTTTTTTAAAGAAGTAAAATGTTTGTGTGTTAAAAAGTCACAATTATCTAAAAAGCTACCATAGAGAAGTTTGGTTTTTGTTCCCATCTTCTATACCCAGTTTCTACTAACCCCATAGATTCTGTCTTATCCTTTCTCTGTTTTTGTAAGGAAAATGCACACATACAAACATATGTATATTGCTGTTTCTTACACACACACACACACACACACACAAATAGCGTGCCATATTTCGCACTTTTCCATTATACTTGATAATTGTCCTGAAAATTATACCATATCAGTTCATAGACTATGCCTCATTACTTTTTTTTTTAAGATTCACTTATTTATTTTAGAGAGAGAGAAAATGAGTGAGTGAATACATGAGCAGAGGGGAAAGGCAGAGGAAGAGGGAGAGAATCCTCAAGCAGGCTCCCTACTGAGCAGGGTGCCCAACACGGGGCTTGATCCCAAGACCCTGAGATCATAATCTGAGCTGAAATCAAGAGTGACTTCAGCTTAACCAACTGAGCCCCCCAGGTACCCCTAGGCCTCATTCTTTTATACAGCTATTTATACTCTGTGGTACTCCATGCCTTAAAATTCTTTATCTCTACCATGGTACCTCGCACTATTTCAGGATGATAGCAGATAAATTACAAATATTTTATGGTTGGTTAAACAAAATAATAGTGGTCTAAATTGCAGCATAATCTACTATGGTTAGGAGTAAGATTAAATTCCCTAAAAATTGCTTTAAGAGGTTGTAGCCAATCTTTTCCTTAGGATCTTAGGAATAACAAGTGAGGGAAACGGCAGTCTAGATTAAAGTATATGGCTGGTCCAGTATCCACTCTAGCAAACTTCATCACTCAGAAAACTTCAGAAGCTGAAATAAATTAGAATAAATGCTACACCAACATTAAGACTGCTTTTGAAATACCGCTGTACAGCTAAAATATTCACCCAGCTGAGAGCACTTTCTTCACAAAGACACTACCGAGAAGTGATTTAGTAGTGAATTTCCTTAAAGTTTTAAAATCCTGTAATCATAGGTCATTTAGTGAGCTCTAGTTTTTTCCTACTCAATTATGGAGTTTGGCACAAACTGTTCCTTTTCACTGCTTGCAGTTATCACGGAGTTTAATTTTTTAAACTATGCAAAACCATGTGTATTGTTCACTGGCAAGCTTTCCTATGAATGTGAAAAGAACCTGGTTCCCATCCAGACTTTGATCTATGTGCCCTAAGGCCAGGGCACCTTGTACCGGTCCTCAACAGCTTCATTTAAGTTCTGTGCCTTAATGCAAATCATTGATTCTCCAACAACCCAGCGTGTTCACAAAGCACCTTGCTTTTAATGTGTGTTTTGGAAGGGACCAGTGAACCTTGCTACTCAAAGTGTGGTCCCTGAGCCCAGCAGCAGCATCTGGGAGCTTGTAAGAAATGCAGAATCTGGGACCCCATCTCAGACCTATCAAGTCAGAATCTCATTTTTAACAAGATTCTCAAGGGCATTTGTGGTACACATTAGAGTTTGCAAAGCACTTATGTCACATTTGTAGGTGAGAATCAAACAGCTAAACAGGGACATTGCGACCCATTGGCAAGGGGCCAGTGTTCATCCCATGTGTGGCTAGTGGAGGCGATGGAGACAAGATAATGATGGAGTGGGGTCACTGCACAAAGTCCTGGGGGAAGGGAGTGGTAAAGAAGCCAGAGAACTTTGTAAAATCTCTCTCACGGCAATAAAAGGGCGTGGGGAAGGCACAGAAAGAGGAAGAGATAGAGTATTGTAAAAAATGGAAGATGCCAGAAAAATCAGAGCTTTGGTCCCACTGGCAGATTCATTGTAACTGGAACACAAATTAGTGATGAAGGAAAGATCATGAAGAAGGCCCCAGTTAAGAGCAACCAGCAGAACAGCGAGGAGTATAGGGCTCAGAGGATCCGCCAGCCCCCCAGCCCCACACCAAGTAGAATCCATCTCCTCCCCTTGAATCCTCCAGCGATTATGAGTTTTCTGAAGGCGTACATATACCAGATGATAATGGAGAGTTTTGTGAAACTTTTCTCCTTGATAGGCAATCTACAAATTTATTACATATTTTCTTGATTAATTAAACCTCTTCCCATAATGATGTCTTAAGAGTGCTTGTGCATGTGAGTATGTCGGGGCGGGGAGGTAAGGAGCAATCAAGTACCATTTCTAGATCTAATAGGAAAAATATACGAGTGAGAAAGTGAGTGAAGACAGTTAGATGTCCCCCAGATGTAGTACGGAGACCCCCGAGTTTGTGCTGGATCAAAACTAAGGCTGAGTTACATCCTTAAATTCAGAACTGAAAGGCAGCATTGAAATCCCTCGACATTTACCGATTCTGTATCATTACTGACTTCTAATTTAAGACAATGAAGACCCTGTCCCATCCGCCAGGAGTCAAGAGTTGCCAAAACCTGAACTAAGTCATCTAAATCTCCTATGATTTGTATTCATGGTCTACAAAGTTGAGGTTGCCACTTGTGCACCTGAGCGAGAGAGCGAGAGTTTAGATGATGCCAGGCAATGCTGATCCTGTTCTACCTTCTGTTCTAGTTGGAAAGAGATTTATCTTCCAATTTTGCAATAATTTGTATTATTTGAGGTTTTTTCCTCACTCTCCCCACTCCTCAGCCTCTTTGGCATCCTTGCTTAGAATCACAGGGAGGGCCGGAGGCACCTTTCACCTGCATTTTCAATAACCCTAGCAAAGAAAGAGAAGCCCAGAAGAAATATTAAGTAGCATGGAGTGTACCCAGCTATTTCTTTTAATAAAGGAACAAGTAAATTAGCTTCACAGAGTAATGCTGAAATTGGTTTCCTCCCCACACAAAACCATGAAGATATTTATATATAATTTATCTTTCTAAGTTGTCATGGGGCTAAAGACCACTCGCTGGGCAGCAGGCTTCTCTTGCTACTTAAAGAGAATTACGTGATTAAATAGAGACCTGAAAAGTTTTGAACAAGCACTGAAGAAGAAAAGGTTTCCTCTTCAAGCCTTAATGAAGTGAGCTCATTCCTCCTCCAACATCAACTTAGCCCTTGTGTAGTTTGTTTTCTCGCGGGTTAATCACTGACCAGAGCTGCAGTGCGGACCACCAGTTTCCAATAAACCATAAAAGGCCGATCAGCAGCCTTTGTGCTTTTCTGTAGGGCTTAGCAGACAGCAGCTGAATAAACCTGTTCAAAGTCAGAACAGTCAAGCAGGAGCGCAGAGGCCCAGCCGGTGCCTCTGGTGAATCCTGAAAAGCAAATTAATTTATTAGGACATAATTGATAGCATGTGCAAATACACTAGGCAAAGACTCCCCTGTGCTAATTTTGGCATAATTAAATATGGGGCAGTTAATGAAGAGTGTTCCGGGAAAGCAACATTATGATAAATATCCAATTATTACTTACTGTATCCCATACTTGCTATGTTACATGCAGGCCAAAGCCTCTGCTTTCGGGGTTTAGAGAAAACCCAGAGGGAAAGAAAAGACCTAACAAACTGTGGTTCCTCTGAATTAAGCTTTAAATAAAGGCCGTTACAAGTGAAATACGCCCAGAAAAAGAATTACTTGAATATGCAGAGAAAGGAGGACATGAAATCTATCAATTACATTTTCATGTAAATGTCCACGTTCTTTCTTTTCGGGAGAGTTTCACATTTGCGAATCTATGGAAAGCCTCTGTGCAGACGTTGTGTAAGCAAGGGCTTCCTTTAAAAAAAAAAAAAAAACCCACCAAAAAAACTCCACCTGCTAAGGTAGTACAGAACCAACGTAAAGTACCAGTCAATGCGCCACTGGCTGTATGGGGTCCTCTGGCGCTGGCTCTTTTGTTTCGGCCCTTCCCGTCCCCACCCCCACCCGCCCTGCAAACTTGCTTCAGAAATTACTGCCAAAAACAGTGCTCCCCGCGGGTCAGGACCTGAGCTTCAGCAGGCTTTCCAGACTCACGATGCAGTAACAACTCCATCAAGCAGTTGCTGATGTGGCCCTTGGCTTCAGACTCCACAGGTTAAGAAAACAAAACAAAAATAAATAACACCTCGCTAACCAGCTTGGTTGACTGGGCTTTTGAAGTCAAGGCGTCAGTATGCATAGGGAATGTCAAATGTCTATATTGTGCCGTTTTTCTCCAAAGGATCTTTGAAGCAACCTTTGAAGATGGGAGAGACAGTCCCCTTTGTGCTGGTAAACAAAGGTGGCCTACCCCATCATCACGTCCTCCCCTAACCCCTGAGGCTGATAGGTGAGGGAAAGGCGGACACTTTCATTTCCTACATTCATTGACAAGGATTTTCTTCGGAGAAGTCTTAGATCTGTGGAGAGTTCATTGTCACTTGGAGTTATGTTTATCTTCCCAAACAGGAGCCTCTTCTAACACATTTCAACGGCTTGTCGCCAATTGTGTTGTCAAAGGGCTCAGGCTTCCCAAATTATTTGCTGCTGGTTAGTGTGCGACAGATCCTGAAGGCAGAGGTAATAGGAGGCTTCCCCCATCTGCTCTGGTCAGTTTCTTTTCCCCAGCAGGCATCATGGTGTCATTTCTATTCTCCACACCCTCGGATTTTCTGACAGCTAAAGCCGCCAGATAAATGATCATTCTGGATACATTTGTGATGCATGATAGGCCAGAGAAAGCAACCAACATTCGGGTGACCCTTAGCATCATTGCCAATATCCGAATCCAGGAGCCTGTGTATACGTCTGCTACGTGTTTTCTTTGAGGATCCTGAAGGGTTTTCAATCAGCTTGAGATGATTCATCCCAGCTTTGAGCATCATACGAACTTAAATCAACAGAGTGTATGCTTTTCAAGGGCTGTGCCATCATCCTGCGGCAGAGGCGGGACAGTGCCATTTAGCCTTCGGAAGACAATAACTATGAGAGAGGTCCTTCCAAATTAAACGGCACTTTGGAAAAAGTGAAACAGAATTTTAATCCAAGCACCGGAGATTCTAGTTACATTTCCAAAGTAGTCCAAAGAGACAAAAACCAACCAACAAAAAAATCTTTTAAGGACACTTCAAAGGGAAAACAAAACAAAACAAAAAACCTAAACATTAACTGACTTTTAAAGAGAGACCTGGCCTCGAGGAAAAAGTTTTCAACAGAGAGCACGGACCTACGGATGGACCTGGGAGGGCAAGAAGTGTCATCACCGGCAAATGGGAGTCTGAAGGGTGACAGAATGTCGTGACTCAGCTGTCAGCAGCACAGGCCGGCTGAAGCAGACGCTAACTAGTAGGCCGGGCCAGAGAGGAACCCCCGGCATCATCCGTCTGGGTCCCCTTATCAGGCAGCTTGCCAGTGGCTATTTTATTCCACGGAGTCTTGCAATGCGGCCACCTTAAACTTGTTTTTTGCGTGTAATTTGCTATTTTAGCCAGTTTATTTCTCTCACCTGCATACCCCATGGGGGAAGCACTGATTGCTTTAATTCTAACATTTGGAGTGGAACCCATTCATGAAACTTTCTGGCTGCGTGATTCAAACGAAGGCTTCTCTTTCCTCTTTTTGTTCTCACCAGAAAATCAATTCACTTGAAGAGCCTCTTAATCCCATTTTTTGCAATCAACAATTGCCACTTGTATATCGCTCTAATAGATTAAGAAGTGGGATGATGCGGTTGTCTGGTCTAATTCAACCCTATTCAGGTAGCCGCAGCCCGAGGCACTTTGTAGTGCCAAGTGCAGAGCTCGACAGGAAGACTTTTGCTATCATAATTTCCTGTGGAGCTATGCACTGCCCCCACTGAGGAGCCTGAATTACTTTGAATTAGGCTCGACAACCACAGAGAGTGGAAATCCAGCAAGGGACAATAACCAAGTCTTTGAGCATGACTTGCATGGGCTATTTTTTTCTTCGCCTTAGCACAGAAAGGAGGAATTTCAAAATGCACATCTATTTAAATGACAGCGACCTGCCATAAATCAAGTGTGAAACAAAAGGGGAAACAGTTGAAGGGAGAGAGAAGTTGGGAGTGGGGAAAAATTAATCAAAACAGGTTTCAAAAACTTCATCGTTGCAGCCTGTGAAAACGGTCAGGCCTACACGATCACCATGACAACCCGGAGCCAGCCCGTGTTGGGGAAGCCACTCGGCCCTTAACAAACTCAGCCTCTCGTACTCAGCCTAAGTTCAAGTCTCATGTCTGAACGCCTGCAAAATCACACACGCGCGCGCGCGCAAACAAACAAATACGTGAATTGAAAAAGCTGTTCGGGCTTTTCCACCTTCTCTGGTGGGCAAAACCTTCCGGTGCGGTAATGGGACGAGCTCAACGTGAAGTTCATTCCGAAGCCCTGGCAGGCACTGCCTCAGGTGGGCGGCGCTTGAACCGCGAAGCCTCTGCGGCAAAGTTATCAGCCCCCGCCCGTGGCAAAGAAACCGTCCTCCCCGAGTCCACGGAGCTGATTCCAAGAACCGTCCCATTCGGAAACGTGTGATTAACAGGTGTGATTCCCAGAGACACCAGTTAAACAAAGTGTTCTAGGTTGAGGAGGTGGAGATCTCCGTTCGGTTCACCGGGACTCGAGTCCTGCACTGTTACCGGCGCAGCATCAAAAAAAGAAAAAAATGCATGAAATCTAAATGAATATAGGTTTCTCTTCTCCAGAGTTCCAATCCCCATTCGTCCTCTTTTACCTTTCTGTGTTCAGAAAAGAAAGAGGACAAAGAGGAAGTCCCACTGATTCCAAACGAGAAGAACAGCCTAAAACAGAGCACAACTGTTCTCTCATGCATAACTGGGATTAGGAGAAACGCAGAAAAAGACTTCTGAGAAAAAGGGAACAACAAAAGAAACAGGAGTGCTAACAAAACTTTTTTTCTTTCCATTGAAGCAAAAGAGAGGGAAAAATGAGGACTGCTTGAAAAAAGACAGAAGAAGAAAGATTAAGAAACAGAAGTGAGGGCTTTCACCTCTTGTTTTACTTTTAGCCCAATCCGGCCGGAGAAACAAAACCCAGAGGGAGAGCAGGCGACAGCCTTAGACAGTTTGGCAAGTTTCTCGCAAATATCCAGGGTGTGGGACAGTGTCTCCTGCTCAGGACAGGATGCGTGTGAATTCATTTTGATACAGAGGGAAATCAGGGGAGGGCAGGGGAGTTTTGGCATTGGGGGAGCACATTCACAAATTAAACATAATTGTTTAGAAAAGAATGACCCCAAGGTCAACGCCACCAGCATGGCATCAGGGAGGGATTCGGAGCTCAGGCGACTGCAAACTTTGATTCAGGGCTTCTCACAAAAGCCTTCAGGATCAGTCATATTCCGCGGCGACTTCCCCAAGCCGGCTCTCCTAGAGGTTTCACAGATCCCATTAGATTCTAATGATCACAGGGCTGAGGAGAACACCCGTTTTTACACGCTTTCGACCTACATCTCCAAGATTCTCACCACGCCCTAAACTAGGAATGAGACGCTTTCCCCATGCCTCGTAGCTACTTTGACTAAAAAAAAAAAAGTGATGTCTGCCGACATACGAAAATCTGATCCTTTCACGATATATCCCGTCACCCCTGCTGCTGGGATCCTGCAATAAACTACCCTCACGGAACCCGAAAAGGGAACAGAAGAGTCTATGCATAAGTAGAAGCTTCGGGTGGCAGAAGAAAAGGCCTTTTATGGATGGGACAGGACGACGGAACCAATATTAGTAAGCCACAGTTGATAACAGGCAATTATTCTGGGATGTCTAATACAGAGCTTTCCCACTCTGCTCCCCGCAATACACCCAAACAGAACTCACCAAACCTATCAACAGTCGTCGAGGTGCTTTGTGTACCCTCTGCTAAGTACCTCCTGTGGGCCAGGCGTGAGGTACACGCTCTTTGATGTGATCTGCTCAGTAACTCCGTGACGTCTGCCTCAGCGCGGCCGTTTTGCAACACGCTAGGCTCTGTGACTTCCTTTCCTTAAGTCACTCAACAAACAGCGAAGGAGTGTCAGCTATGTCGCACACAGTGAATGTCACTAAAGCTAAAAGGACAGCAGTACAGACAGCATTTCTGTCTTTCCGGCACTTACCGTCTGGTTAGGGAAACAAATATTAGACAGCTGAGGACAGGAATAAATTATTTATAGTTGTGCTATGGTTGTGCTCTGTGTCTTCTGTATGGAGAGAAAGCAAACGGTGCTGTGACAGTGGGATAGATCTGGGCCCCTAACCTGGTCAGAGGTGAAGAAAGAGTCAGTGTGACAAGCTTTTTTTTTTTTTTAAAGATTTTCTTTATTTGATAGACAGAGATCACAAGTAGGCAGAGAGGCAGGCGGGGTAGGGGAGAAGCAGGCTCCCTGCTGAGCAGAGAGCCCGATGCGGGGCTCGATCCCAGGACCTTGATATCATGACCTGAGCCGAAGGCAGAGGCTTAACCCACTGAGTCACCCAGGCGCCCCATGGCAAGCTCTTTTAAGGAGGGGGAAGAGGGAGTGCAACTGGGAAAACACTTGTGCACTGAGGAACTTCAAAGCGAACAGTGGGGTGGAGGTTAGCGAACGAGGCTGGGAGTGGTAGAAAAGCAGTTGGACAGCGAACCATTCTGGGCTCACTTTATGGACTACTTAAAGACTTTTTTGATTTCAAGTTCAGTTCAAAGATCTGAAATGGTTTGAAGTAGGTGAGTGGTGGAATTAGATCTCTGTCTCTGACTGCTGTAGGGAGAATATTCCGGAACGGAGCAGGGCAAGCAGGGCTCTCCCTCGTACAGGGGTGCAGGCTCTCCGTGCATAATAAGGCTTTACCTGGGGGCAAGTAGAGGCTGAAATAGGGCCAGAGTTCTGCTTGTCAAGCGCTAAGTCCAGGATCTGGGATGTGTCTACTCCAAGGGAACTTCTTTAAGTCATACAAAGGCGTAGTATAGGCCAGTGGTGACGCAGACTGAAAGGAAGGGCCACAACGAGAAGGCTGCTGAAACCGTCCTAATGAGAATCAAACGATTGATTCAGTTCAGACCATCATCGGAAACTATGTTAAAGCATTAGGTTGAAACATCCGTGGGGACCTGGATATCAGCACTGCCCAGGAGGTTCCTGCTTGCAAGAGGGATGTGGAGCTTTATGGCGGAGGCGTCAGGATGTTCCCACATGACCTCAATGATCCAGCCATCATAGCCTCTCTAATGCAGGGACAATCAGATATTACAATGGGACGTAATGTGAGGATTATACTGCTTTGTTAGGGCCGCCGTAATAAAACACCACAGACTGGGTTGTTTAAAAAAATGGCAATGGATTGTCTCATGGCTCTGGAGGCTTGAAGTCCAAGATCAAGGTGTCTGCAGGACTGGTTTCTCCTGAGGCTTCTCTCCTTGACTAGTAGATGGCGGTCTTCTTGCTGTGTCCTCGTGTGGTCTTTCCTCTGTGCACATGCATCCTCAACATCTCTCTCTGTAGGTCTTAATCTTCTCTTCCTAGAGGGAAGCCAGTCAGACTGCTTTAGGACCCACCCTAATGGCCTCATTTTAACTTACCTCTTTAAAGGTCCTATCTCCAAATACAGTCACATTCCAAGGTCCTGGGGGCTAGGGCTTCCATGTGTAAATTCTGATGGACATAATTCAGTCCATAACAAGGACTCTTGCCTAAAATATTTAACCTGAATCCAAAGAAGTCTTAGATTCAGATCTAAATCTCAATTTACAGGGAATGCTAAGGACAGAGGAACAAGTTAAACACTACCATAAGGCAGCAATCATTAAAATCCAGCAAAGTGAGACCTTCTAGAGGACAACTGGCTAGCTCTATTAAAAAACTCAAAGTTGTTTGTTTGTTTTTTTTTAAGTGGGATGCTTGGGGGAGGCTAACATTCTAGATTAAAAGAAATTATAAATACAATACATGGTCCTTGATGGGATCTTCCTAATTTGATCACATTTCAAGGATTTTTTTTAAAGATTTATCCATCCACCTGAGAGAGAGAGAGAGAGAGAGCACACACAAGTGACAGGATGGGCAGAGAGAGAAGGAGAATCCCAAGCAGGCTCACCACTGAGCATGGAGCCCAGACGCAGGGCTCGACCTCACACCTCTGAGATCATGACCTGAGCCAAAAATCAAGAATCAGATGTTCAACTGACTGAGCCACTCAGGCGTCCTTTCAAAGGTGTTTTGAGAACAACTGGGAAAACTTGAATATGAAGTGAAGGTTAGATGTTATTAAGAAATCATTGGTCATTTGTTAGATGTGATGATGCTGTTGCAGTTATGGAAGAAAATAACTTTTTTGAGACTGATACTGAGGTGATTATGTTGTAGTTCTCCTTATGAGAACAACTTATGAGACAGATGAAGCAAATGTGCAAAAGATTAAGAATGGTTAAATCTAGTGATCTATATATGGGTGTTCATTATACTGTTCTATCTTTCCGAGTGCTTGCAAATTTCCATTAAAAATCATTAAACATGTGATTTGCCCCAAATGTGAAAAAGAAAGAAAGAAGTACAGGTGAGATAATGATGGCTTGAGCTAGGGCGATGATAGGGATAGAAGGAAGTCAGTGGATCCAAGGGATGACGTGGGTGAGGAAAATGGGCAGAATTTGGAGGCCTTATCTGGATATGGGAGGTAAGAGAAGAGGAGGTGTCAGGGGCATCCCCCGGGTTTCTGACTGGGCAACCAAGTGGACAATGGGGTCTTCACTGAAACGTATAAGACAGGGAAGAAACTGGTTTGGGACTGAAGAGGAGTTCAGTTGAGGGCACGTTCAACTCAAAGTCCCTCTGAGATGCAAGTGGACATATTCATTCCGAAAGTCAGAAGAGAAGTCTGAGCTGGAGACACAAATGTGAAATTTGTTGCCATGTAGCCAGTCATCCAAGCCAGGGGGGTGGGTGGAGGAACCACTTAGGGAGATGGTACAGAGTAAGGAGAGAAACAATAAAACAAAAATGAGCTAAGCAGAAGAATTCATGGTCAATTTGACACATATTTATTGAGAACTCAGTGTGTAGTCCAGGAGAATTATGGGAACAGTCTGAGAACACATAGAATGGGCTAAGGATACATGGGAGTGTGATCCATTTTGCGGAGACCCATCTGAAAAACCAGAAATTCCCCATCAAAAATAATTATATCTAGTTATTTGAAAGTATGACATTTGGAGTTGATTTTTAATACATGGGTTCATGAAACATTATTAAAACAGCTCACTAAAGAAGATACTTTCACTATAATGTACAAAGTGGGGTTTATGTTCTTAATACCACAAATGTCATCCATAAACAACAACAACAACAAAAAACAAAAACAAAAACAAAAAATGCATCAATCCACAAAATAAATAAAAGGACCCAAAGGAAGCAAACCCATTTGCCTCATAAGAAATATCACAAATCAACACATTCAGAAAGCATTTATGGAGTAATTGTTACATGTCAGGCCCTGTGTTGGTCTCATTTCCACAATTTATCTCATTAAATCTTCAACATAATTAATCTCACGGCCGTAATCCCTATTTTGCCAGAGACAGCTATGGCTAAAGAGAGATGAAGAACAGGCCTGCCCAGGGCACAGCCAGCTAGCAGCCAAAGCCATAAGGAGCCTCTTCCTACCAAATCTGAACTACCCTGGAGAAGTGTGTTATTTCAGGAAACCCCATGGCTACTCTTTTTAAAGGAAAGAATAACTTATTATGTCATTGATCACCCCCTAAGTTCCTCGTTTTGTAAAGTTTGGGTTTTCATGCAGCAGGTTTCCTTTAAAAAATAGCCACCTATATTTTAGAAGTCTTTCAAGAAGCAAATTGTCCCCTGAAATTGCTCCTTACTACTAAAGCTCCATGATTAAATAACCCAATACAACACCTGCCATGGGAAATGGTAGTGCCAGCAGTACACAGATTACTCATTCAGTAAATGCATTTTACATTTCCTCTGGTTTTCCACAATAACTAGGTACTTACTATGTTATGATTTATGGAATATGGACCTTTAAAAAAAAAGTGTCTATAGCCACCTGATGGGTTACACCGAAGCTTTAAAGGGCACTGTTTTAATACCTTCACAAATCAGAATTTATATAAGACCATTAAATTTTCTAACCCTTTAAAAGCGCTGGTTAATAATAAGCTTTAGAGGCATGAGCTGTTTTTCTACCTTTAGACCAACAGATAATGGCCCAAGGAAAAGCCTGTGGGGTCTACAGGCGAGCAGCATCCATGGAAGATGAACGCTAGCGGAGACATTTTCCATCTTGGTGATAAAGACTCTTGTAAGTGGCCATCTGGATGGCACCAGTTCTATCCATGGAACACAGTAAAGAAACAGAAAGGAAGTTTTGAGACCAGGCCAGGAGAACAAATATATAATCTAATCAGAAGAATCTGAGAGTAGAGACTAAGCCGCTTTCAACATTTTCAAGAATTGAGTGCTTCATGCGCGATGGAGAGCCCTCATGTCTTTCAACAATTAGGGTTTGTTTTTTTATTTTTAACACATTGAGCTTTACAATCCCTGACATGCCTCTCTTGACCCTCCTCACACATATGAGCATCTTTTGGAACACCATAAGCTCAAGGCAGATTTACCATGAAGGGAATATAGTTTTGAGTTTCAAAACCCATTACTAGGTGGGGCCCTAGCAATGCATTCACATGGCCATGTGGTATTGTACAATTTTTTAAAAGTAAGTGCTTTTGTATTATTTTTCTTAGGAATCCCCCTCCCCACCAAACATTATAAATGCTTTTAGGCACCACAAAACCTGGCTCCCTCTCCAGTCAGGAAACTCTTTTTTTTTCTTTTTTTTTTTTTTCTAAATGTTATTTTCTGGTGATTTCTTGTTTTCCATCCTCATTTTAATTTTTATTTATTTTTTTTAAAGATTTCACTTATTTGACAGAGATCACAAGTAGGCAGAGAGGTAGAGAGAGAGAAGGAAGCAGGCTCGCTGACTGAGCAGAGAGCCCGATGCGGGGCTCAATCCCAGGACCCTGAGATCATGACCTGAGCCGAAGGCAGAGGCTTAACCCACTGAACCACCCAGGCACCCTCCAGTCAGGAAACTCTTAACGAACACTCATCCAGGATGCGCAAATGTCTCCTGTTTTGAAGTCCTTTTCCAATTCAGCTAAACAGAGACCAGATCAAGCCACAAAGGACCTCTTTAATCAGAATTTTAAATCAGCAAAAGGACTACAGAAAATAGTGCTTAGAACATCTAGTCTATAATGAGTCCATATTTTCTTGAATCTTCTAATAGTCCCAGTATGTTTTGGATGTAAAAACCAAGGATCATATGTAACGTTCACCTCCAATACTGTTAATATCTAAACTTTTTTTTATTTTTTCAGGAGAAAAAAAAATCTTTTTCTCTAAGACTGAAAACATACCACTAGGATAGAACACATCCTTCAGCAGCCTGTGGACTAGGCTCCCTTCTCCAAGAACAGAGTTCTCTCCTGGGACTCACTTAGTACTGCTTTGGCCTCTCTGTGATGTTGGGATGGAAATTTCACAATGGCTGAGATTCTGCTTTTCTAGACTTCTGTTCTGAAGCAAGGGACACTCTTTCCAGCAAGGAACTTGAGTAGTTCATGACATGAATTCCAACTTAGACATGCAGTTGAAAGGAAGACAAGCATTCTTCCTGCCCTGATTTCATCACCCGAGAACAGGAGGAGGGAGCAGGAAGATAGCACGTGACCTTCGTTTGGATATATTCCGAGACAGACTGTTCTAGCAGTTTTCCCATTGACCGCCAGTTGTCATGATTATAGCACACATACACAGACACACAAACTCACAATTACCAGCTTTCTGGCTGCAAATATCAGATGCTTAATGAAGGATATTCAGTGCCTAGCTCGGTGCATAGAAAGTGTACAATGTTTACCAAAGGAAATGAGGGTTTGACTGTTGGAGGTGAGAGCTGACTACGTATCTCTTTATCAGCATGTATGTTCTTTCTGCATTCTCTCTGTCACACACACACACACACATACACAACCCTCTCTCAGCTATTTATGGCTACAGCTCAGTCCTGAAGTGCCAACTGGCCTGGCCCTGGGGATTCAAACATTCCAGCTATCCGTTTGAGATCCCAAATCCTAGAATATTTCTGAGTAGGTGGCCCCTGTGTGAGATTTGTCCAAGATTCTCCCAGTTCCTGGCAACATCCTGTGTCTCATATCTTGTTTCTTAAGGGTTTTTAAAATACAAAATAATATCACAATAGAAAAAAATGCAAATTATGAGTTCCCCAGGCTTTAACGGAAATACTCTGAGCATATGATACATCGCCAACACGTCCAATTTCACAGCACTGCCTGTAAAATCTTGGCTTTCAGTACATTTTTCCTGCTCATGAGGTGGTAGGAAAACAAGAGGTAGTGCGGAGGCAGGAAAACATCAGCCAAATACATGTCCCATGGCGTGAGCGCCCCAGCCCATCTTCACCCTGGAGCAGCTCACTTGGCCTGCTCTCCCTTTCCGAGTGTGGCCAACGACACCCCTGACGTTCCTTACAGCCTGTCAACAGCAGGGAGTGCATGCATTGTGTCCTCAGGATTGTTCGCTTTCCAATGTATTCTGGGACAACAGACTCTCTTGGTTCTGGGCCCCAAGGAACAGTTCTCCCTGGGTCCTGTACCTGGTACTGAATTTCTGTCATTAAGTATCTGACATTTATCACCAGAAAAAGAAGAATTTTATGTGTGTGGGAGACAACAAAAGTGACAACGGGTGGTTAATGAGAAAACTCTTTCAGGAGAGGAAGGAATGTCCTTTTAGTACTTCCTACTTACGTTGATTACCATATGCTTTAGAAAGGCTTATTGTGAACAGGTATGTGATTTATAATTTAAAAAATTATGGCATATGACATTTCTAGATGAAAGTGGGCTGGTGACTTTTAGATAATTTTTTTAAAGATTTTATTTATTTATTTGACAGAGAGAGATCACAAGTAGGCAGAGAGGCAGGCAGAGAGAGAGGAGGAAGCAGGCTCCCCACTGAGCAGAGAGCCCGATGTGGGACTCGATCCCAGGACCCTGGGATCATGACCTGAGCCAAAGGCAGAGGCTCAACCCACAGGGCCACCAAGGCGCCCCTAGATAATATTTTTATTCACCCAACAAATACTAATTGAACATTTGCCACGAACCAGGAATTATACAAAGCACAGAGAATGTAATGCGGAAAAAGTCGTATTCCCTGCCCTTGGGGACTTAGACTTGAGGGAGACAGGCAGAGAAACAGGTCATACTATGGGTGGACATAGGAATGAATGACCCCAGGGTACTATGGGAGCATAGAGCGATGCCTAAACCAGTCTCAAGTGGCCAGGGAGGGAGGGAGGAATATCAAAAATTGAGATTTGAAAGATCATTAAGAGTGCCCAGGGAAAAGAGGAAGTCAGAGAAAACAGCGGTATACTCAAAGGATATGAAAAGACACTGGGAGAAGAGAAGGGTGGTCTAGACCAGGGCTGGAGAAGTTAGGGAGTCTGGGCTTTATTCTGAGGGCAGTGGGAAGCCACTAAATGGCTCCCAGCAGGGAAGAGATATCATCTAATTTGTATTTCAGAAATATCGTCCTGGCTGTATTACAGAAGACAGATCAGTAGGAGGCCAGCAAAGAAGCAGAGGGATCAGCAAGGGGACTATGGTAGTAGCGTGGGGGAGAAATGAAGGTGGCCTCAGCTACCGGAGTGGCCATGGGGAATACACAGAAATGTAGATTGAAGATTGGAGAGGTGTTGCCAAGCAAATGTGTCCCCGGCCTTTACCAGCAATGAGGCTGTCTGTGACCTTGTGGGGAGCCTCACTAGCGGAGGGCAAGAGGCCGGAAAGAGAACACCAGAGGGGGAGACCGCTCCTTCAGGGAGTTTGGGTGTGAATGGGAAAAGAGGGCTAAGTCATGTATTGTGTCATTTGAGTCTCACAATAACCTTGTGACCTAGGCCCCATGTTCACATGGCTCCCACTCTGCAAGTGAGAGAAACAAGGCACAGAGGGAGTCAGTTGCTTTCCTGGACTGACCCATCTAGCACATGGCAGAGCCAAGACGTGATGTCAGGTGGTCCAACTGCAGACCCTGTGCTACTGAGCACCACAATGAGGTGAGTGCTCCTGTTTCCAGAACATTCTTGTCGCAGACACTATGCTATGTGTGCCGCACCACCTATGTGACCTCCTTTTCTCCTGAATCTGCCCCATGACGTAGGTATAATTATTTCCCCCATTTCACAGAGAAGGAGAATGAGGCTCAGAATTAGGAAACAACACCATGCTACCTCCAATAACATGTTTCCTACAGGAAACAAATCAGCCTCGAGTTTTCTGTCTTAACCTATAGCACCTGTTCCAGACACATAACTTCTAATTTAAGCACATGGATATTTACATCTGCGGGGTAGATATTTCTAATTTGCCTTTCAAGTGATGTTGTTTTAGGTGGCTGATCAGTAAAGAAAATTATGTTACCTGATTCAGAGAGCCAAAGAAGAGGAAATAGCTCTAGTGGTTGAACAATGGCTAACAATAATGTTATAGTTGTATAGCACTTTAATGTTTTACAAAGGACTTTAACATATTTTATTTGATCCTCCCCAAAGAAGAGTTTCCTGAATATGAAAGTTCTAAGACCCTCGAACACAATACCTAAGGAAAACCACACCTCGGGAGGTTTGCTGTTGTTATTTTATAAGGTACAAACAGCTATTGTGTCTATGAGGGTGAAAAATAGTTCCCTCTGGAGGCAGAGGGATGGTCTAGTCTAGAGTAGACTCTAAATCATTTACAATCTTTGAAACATTGTGAGAACACTGAATTCATGTCCGTATGGAGGCAGAGATTCTCAATCTTTTGGGCAATAGCATACCTTGTTTTCAATCCCCCCCACCTTGGTCCTGAATTTATCATGGGGCATTTTTTTAAAATTTATTTATTTGTCAGAGAGAGAGGGAGAGAGAGCGAGCGAGCACAGGCAGACAGAGTGGCAGGCTGAGGCAGAGGGAGAAGCAGGCTCCCCGCCGAGCAAGGAGCCCGATGTGGGACTCGATCCCAGGACTCTGGGATCATGACCTGAGCCAAAGGCAGCCGCTTAACTGACTGAGCCACCCAGGCGTCCCTTTTTTTTTTTTTTAATTTAGATCATGGGGCATTTTTTAAATCGTCATTAAAACCAATTTTATTTTCTACAGTCATCTAAGACTAGTAGAACTGTCTGGTCTGCCACAAAACAGGGGTTATGGCTTGAGCTGAAATCTTAGTACTTTACTTCAAAACATTACCACCTGATGCAAAAATGAACTATTGGGATTTCATCAAGATCAAAAGCTTTTGCACAGCAAAGGAAACAGTTAACAAAACCAAAAGACAGCTGACAGAATGGGAGAAGATATTTGCAAACAACATATCAGATAAAGGGCTAGTGTCCAAAATCTATAAAGAACTTATCAAACTCAACACCCAAAGAACAAATAACCCAATCAAGAAATGGGCAGAGGACATGAACAGACATTTCTTCAAAGAAGACATCCAGACGGCCAACAGACACATGAAAAAGTGCTCACATTACTCGGCATCAGGGAAATACAAATCAAAACCACAGTGAGATATCACCTCACACCAGTCAGAATGGCTAAAATTAACAAGTCAGGAAATGACAGATGCTGGCAAGGATGCGGAGAAAGGGGAACCCTCCTACA